>JASCZW010008962.1:0-46038 GCA_034211315.2 Aedes japonicus
AATTAATGGACCTTCCCATAGCATTATTTTCCTTCCTTTAACGCGATCATGTTGTCATTTCATGATGAGTACAATTCAGCGCCAACATACGATTAGGGCGAATCTGCTTTTGTAAACAATGGCTTTCGTAGTCATGTCCTTTATCTTTAAGGAAGAGGAGCTTTATCTCTTTCAGCTGATATATTCAATTTGAAGGAATTGTATTCAACATCCAATAAAGTAGCAGACAAAGTGTTTGTTTACAAATGCTGGTTCGCCCTAATCCAATGTTGGCGCTGATTTAATCGATTCTCGGAAATAAAGCAACGACAAGGAGTTGAACCAAGAACACCAAGAAGAAAGCCGCGAACCATGTTTCTTCCCCATCAACTAAATCCGTCCTTTTCAGGATGACCAAATCGGTATGCCAACTTAAGAGTTTGTTCGGTTGAATTTTTCTGTTGTGCTGTTTGAAATTTCCATTATTGAGCCCTGGCTGAACATGGCATTGCCTTAAACGCCGCGTCCCGGAGTGAATGACAAAGCGCGCTGAACAACCAACGTATTCGGAAAATAGTACACAGATCAAAAATCTTGTAGTTAAAACTACCAACTGACTATGCCTAAACTACCATGAAATTTCAGTCCAATTTACTACGTTTATGGTAAAACCTTCAACATTTTTGGTATATTTGACAGACCTCATACTGATATCAACCGCACCATGGTTGATCTAATCGCAGGCATGGTAAAAGCTAACGCATTTATTGTCAGCTGAAAATTGTCGGTGATTGCGCTTAATTTAACCCTCGAAATGGTAGTTTCTACTGCGGCTTTTTTTTTGAGTGTATGTATACGGCAAGCGGCGAAGGTTTTCTTTCAGTCGAGTATTAGTACACAACACTGAAGAAGTCTGCACATTGTAGCCGGAATACGCGTATCTGTCAAGATAAGCAATAGAGATAGTTGGAATTAAACGGAAATTACTAATCCTTCTTCTCATTTTCTAGCTACAGGTATTTCACTTAAAATAGCCTACACTTTCCAGGATTCACTGTACACAGAGACGAATTTGATAATCAATTTTACCATTATTGGGGGTTAGGATGACTATTGCAGTATAGTGATTTTAAACCGACTATGATCATGGTCAAAACGACCATTAAAAATAGTTGATCCAACATTTGCTATAATGTCCTAATAGTCCTTGTTACCATGATCATAGTCAAAAATGCCATGAACGTGGTAAATTCCACCATTATCATGGTTTTTGTACCCATTATATGCAATAGTCATCCTGACCATGATTTAATTGTCGGTATAACGATAGATTTTTTCTCAGAGTACCTTAAAGTTTTATTTTTATTTTTACTCATTTCGTGATTGGGTTGACTTTTTGCATAAGTAATCTGTTTTCGCGGTACATCTAGTGTCATATTGATTGCTTTGCTATAAAGACAGCATCAGCTTAAAGCGCCTGTAAGGTATGCAATTCTGCACCAAGGCAGCCATAACGGCGGTGTTGATATCTGCTACACACGCTCAGATACCCCAAACACGGGTAAAGTATGACGATACTAGAGCATGGGTACAGTTGAAATAACCTCACACGGTGTATTCGTTTCTTTGATAGTACACGCTGTTTCTTAACAACCCAAAATTGAGTACATTTGACTAAAATTAGTCAAGAGTATGGCTACTCAAAGTAAGTAGAGATAGTTCGTAGAGGTCAATATGACAAACAGTCAACATCGGCTTGAATTTGATCGACACTCACTTCTGAGTAGTCATGCTTTTGACAGATTTGTTTACAATTGGTTGTTTAGGAATAGCTTGTGTCTCATTTCGTTATTGAATTTCAATACTTGACTGCGGGATTTTCCGGTGAAAAGTATTACGTTAATTACCAACGTTTTAGCAGCAATCAATACGAAACTAGCGATTTAATATTAGCTCAGGGAAGGTCCATTAATTACGTCACGCAATAGTTATGGAGGGGGGGTCTGAGAAAACGTGACGATCCATATAAAAAAATTTAAGGTCCATTAAAAAACGTGACAAGGGGGGTGGGGGGGTTATAAAAAGTCAATTTTTGCGTGACGTTATTAATCGACGTTCCCTCACTGCTGTACAGCCAGTGTTGCACTTCGATACGTAAGAGTATGTTAAATGTTTCTTAAAAGTATGTAATCATTTCTTCTTTTAGCATTTCAAGCTTATTGCTTCCACAATTAGCTTATTGCTTGCTCTCAACTTAGTGTTCTAAATGCACTTCCACAGTTATTAATTGATAGCTTACTATGCCAGGTTGCATTTTTGCATAAGTATGATTGTGTGGCAAGTACAATCATACCCTATGCCTAATATTAACAACAAAATTCAAGATCAGAACGTGAATCGAACCCAGTCACCTGCAGCATGGTATTGCTTTATAGCAGCGCCATTACCGACTGCGTTAAGGAACACTTTAGTACTTCTTCCTGTTTTGCTACTCCATTATTCACAACATCAGAAGGAAGAAAAGAGGTATCAAATCAACAGTAGGTAGAAATGCACTAACCGTTGGGTAGTTCAATCTTACCGTGTATCCATGAACTTCTTCATTATGGCCAAGGCATAAGATGAACTCGTTTATAGCATGCTGTACTGATGCTTCATGCTAACATGTTAAACACGCTAAGACAAGAAAACGGAAAATTCGGTAAAAAATACCGAAAATCGCACAAAAGTGCACATACTGAAATTATCGGTAAATTCGTGAAAATTTGGGTTGCCCAAAAATGGAACAAATTTTTGCCTGATGTTCACACGCTAAGATGGGAATACATAAAATTAGGTAACTATTTTACCTATAATTAGGTATATGAATGATAATGATAATGAATATATAAATGATAATAAACAGTAATTTTTAATGTAATTTGAGTAATGTTCCTTTTCCAAGATTGAACGTTATTGTTTACCCAAAATTGAATACGCCGTCGCCATATTTTTCTAAACGAAAACGTTGTTATTTTTCTTAGTAAATTATTCATGTCTCAATATTTGAAGCAATAACTAGTGCATTCTTTTATTCGATTCTAGCTCGGACGGATCCTTGTGGACCAACGTGAATCCCGAGGTGTAATTCACTCTTGAGGGAAAATAAAGGTGGTGTTTAAATGTTCGGTCAACGCAGAAACAAATATTACTGTAAGCATACTTGTTTTTCATACAGAAATAATATATCTGTAATACTTTTGACCAGTCGTTTCTCCGTAAGTGCAGATTTTAGAATATTAATCCGAATGAATAAATTGCAAAATCACATGTCATATTTGAAGTATCCTATAAACAAAACAACAAAAAATACCTAATTTTCAGTAAAAAATTATGGAAATAATAATGATAAATATGCCATTCATTGGGCAGAAGCATTTCCTCCATAACATGGGTTATTTAAAGTGAATTTAACTTAACTTATACCTGCCACATTAACGCTGGAACTTGAGAATCGTGTAGCCAATTTTCCATCATCAATAGACTGGGATCGATGGTATTGGTGGCATGAGCAATTTGTTCATTTCACTAATATTGTTGTACATTGGTCAGACTTATACAGACTATAGTCACAGATTCATAGTCTGGCGGATACAAATGACTGAACTGTCACTTGCGGAGCCAATCATGTCCAAGTAATTAATGTTAGACTATTCCGTTGTAAACAATGACTTCAAATATCGATTTCTCTTGAATCTTAATCATTCTCGTGAAATGAAGCAGCATTTGAGAAGAACGTTAGTTATACATATTGGTAGCAAAATATTGTGGATCATAATTCGTGAGAACGAATTTAAAGTCATTGTTTACAAATGACTTTTGGCCTACATAAATTACTTGAGAATGCTGATTGGCTCCCAATGACGTTCAAATTGGCTCCGTCATTGTATCCGTGACTATGAATCTAGTGACTATAATACAGACGTCTTTGCTACAGGAAAACTCTTCCGAATAAAGTCTGAGATCTAATATATAAGAATATATACAGTCAGTCTGAAAATTAAGCGCACACCCATGACGTGAAGATCTTTTCGAGTATTTTGGGAGATAATTTTTTACAAAAATATTATTTCTGGACTTTCATGGACTTCGGTTATCCTTTTCAATAACACAAAATTTCGACAAAATTTTAATCGAATAAAAATTCCAGAAATGAAGCATTTTTGATGTTACAAAATTGAGCGCACACCTTTACTATTTTCAAACCAATTCGTGTTTATAAACTCAATATTGGCAATTCGAAATAGTTTCTCTAGCAGTGTATACTGTCAACAACTTTCAGTTGCATTGGCAGCGATCTGAGATACTTTCGTCAGGAAGTTTATTGTGTTTAGATCGAAATGGCGACCACGAGGAAAGAAACCGATATTGTCACGCGCACTCAAGTGATCAGTATGTGCTTTCGAGGAAAATCATAGCGGGAAATAGCGGCTACCATTGGGAGAAAACACATTCCCCAGTGTAGAAAATCGTTAACAAGTGGAAATTCGAGAGAACTTTGAAGAACCGCACAAACAGAGGCCGCAAACTAATCTTGACCACTGCTGACAAACGAGGAACCGTGCGAACAATAAGAAAATAACCTAAAACAAGTATTCGGTAATTGGCCAACGTGGTCGCTGACACTATCGGGAGATCCGTCAGTGCTAAAACCATCTTCTTTCAAAAGCAAATATTAAGCAGCGACTGAATTTTGCGAAGGAGCATATTGACAAGCCTTTGGAGTTTTGGAACAAGGTGGTTTATAACCGACGCGACGAAAATTAATCTATTTGGGTCCGATGGAAGACAGATGGTTTGGAGAGAACTGAATTCGTCGACGGAGGAGGCAGCGTCATGCTGTGGGTTTCAACCGAGAACCCCTCCGCAGTCACCTGGTTTGAACCCCATTGAGCACTTCTGGTCGGAGGTTAAGCACCGATTGAATAACACCAATAAATCGAAAGCAAGAAACAAAAAGGAGCTCAATTTGGCGATTCAGGAGATATGGAATAGAGTATTCCAGAAACTATGACCAGGTGCTGGTGGAATCGATTCCGTGACGCTTAAAGACTGTTCTGGATGCCAAAGGTGGTCATACGAAATACTAAAAACTGAATTTCAACGATTTCCGACATTTTTTAAACTCATTTTCTATGAATCCTAGAGGGTTTGAGCTGTTTAGTGGAATGTCTGTAACTAGAAATTAGAAGAAAAAATTAGTATTCTCCGTCGAGTCAAGTTAGTAGTACGAGAAGTCTGCACATTGTAGACGAAATACGCGTATCTGTCGAAGATAAGCAAAGGTAGTTGGAATTAAATGGAGAATACTAATTTTTTCTTCTAATTTCTAGTCATTTTCTATGATAATCATGTACTGTACGCTCAATTTTGCAACATCTAAATGAGCGATATTTACTTTGTTTAGCCAATTACAAATGAATTTGTTGTAGTTTTTGTTTCTTGCAAGCATTCAATACAAGAAAACAAAATTGTTCCTTCCATGTGTACAAGTTGTTTGCTTTTATTCACTTATAACCCTGAGAAACTTGGTTCTTGATAATCAACTGACTGTATACAAAACTAAATATGATGTTGTGAAATTGCTGATAGTGATTACCTAGGTTGCTGTCGTTTTGGTCGGTTCAACGGTTCAAAGATCAAAATTGAAAACAACAATGGATTCCTGTGACATTAAATTTATAACTAATCCTGCTACAAGTGACAGCAAATTGAAAAGTCTATTTGATGTACATTTTTCCCTGCTGATAGCAAAACGAGTATTTCACACGATGTTCTGTCAAGACAATGACAACGAAACTACTTTTCTCGAAGAAAACTGAACAGCAGGACTACAGTATGATGAAAAGTACATTTGATAACAAATTTGACTACTGTCAACCCAAATAAACTATATTAACAATACAAGTCCCTTCATATTTTTTTCAGACGATCTCTTTTTGTGCATGTTGCGCCATAAGTGAGAATCGTGGCAACTACTACACTCTTAATCCTCACGCTCGTTATAAACTGTCCAATTTGTGCTATACCTAGCGTAATATTTCAAAAAAACCTCAACTGGCAAGCTTAAGCTTCCTTGTGCATTGGGGTCGTTTTTGACCAATCAACATCTCAAAAAAGCCCTAATGTCTAAACAGAATAAACTAGGAATCCGAAATTTTTTGACTTTTCCTTACTTTTGAAAACGAATATATTTTGGGCAGTTTCAGCTTTCAACGACGTCTAGAAGTGACGCTACAAAACAAGTTACACATAGTCAAAGATGGTAAATGAACGAGATGTCCCAGATATTATTCTCTAGACTAATCTAGAGGATACACTCTTTTTATATGATTGCAACGACTTTTGGTGACCGCACATTGACAGCACATCATAGTGTGCGTGAACTCTTTTGACAGTCAAGATGTTAAGAGGTTTGTTTTGATTGTTTTGGTTCGAAGTGGAAGTGTTTACAATAGTCCCATCAGTAAATAATTGCTTGAAATCATTCAACTACCAAAACCGGAATCTCGTAAGAACAGCTGCTATAGAAATTCATTTCAAGTCGCAACGAAACGAATCGACGCTCGATAAGAAATGGCAATTTCGTGCTATTAACTTTGATTTTTGCTGTACGTGTTCGGGCATACATATGCGTGTGTTTGTTTTGTCTATCAATGTGGTTCAACGTCAGCTCATTTTGGCTACGCGAGTGGCGCTGCTATCTGTCTCGGAGAATTAGAAAGAGTGATGGGGGTCTGACATAGTGCCCTCAGGGTCAAAAATGACCGAAGACTTTGAGACGCTCCCAAAGCTTTATTTTTGAACCAATTTTTGATTTCTTGGTCTCATATGACCTGTTCTGAATGTCCTTTTTGAGCACATAGGCACCCAGAACCAGTTCCGGTATGTATCCGAAGTGGATACTTTTGGGACCTCATATATTTGTACCGTTCAACGGTTCAAAATTCACGATTTTGAACACCGATCTTCAAAAAAATCATGTCACAGACAAACCAGAGGATTCAGTCATATATGTCAATTCTGGAACCGGTTCCGGTAGGGCGCAAAGAGGACAATTTTGGAACCTCAATTTTCAAAAAACAGAACAGGCCAGCATGTCGTTCTAAGAATCCACACCTTTCATTTGAGACCAAGATATCAGAAATCGGTTCAAAACTAAATATTTGGGAGCCGAAGCAAACTCTTGGGTCATTTTTGATCCTGAATGTACTATCTGTAACATTTTCCTAATGCATTAGGAAGGTTAAACTAATCACAAATTCTAAAACTAAGGCCCTAACAACGGTATTCATTTCCATACAACTCGCTGCAACTTCGAATTGTTGGCAGCAGCAAAAGTCACGACAAAAGCAACACGTAACTATGATTTGTTGCAACTTGAACATGATAAGGCTTATTCGCGACCAGGGCCCAGTAAAGTCATCGTCAATTGATAATTGTCAAGCGACGTTGAAGCTGTTCATGATCAATATCAAATGAAAATCAAGCTCTTTCAAGACATTCCAGACTCGTTGTAGAGAATTGGCATATTCAGCAAAGTTTTTCAGTGCGTATCGAGTCGTCTTTTGATATTATCATCAAAGTTTCAAATCGTGCTACAAAGGTGGCACTGCAGTATATCTTTGTCAAAATCAGCTTTAGAGAGTTACCGTCTTAGGTAAAGTTGTTGCGAATGTAGAATGTAGTCACTTGAGGTTATCAGATTAGTTCCAAATTGCACAGCAAAGATGGTGCTACAGTCTATCTTTGCCTAATGAAACTCTAGAGAGTTGCCGTCTTCGGCAAAGTTTCTCGGTATGCCATTTGTCGTCTTTTGGCATTATAATATTAATTCCAGATCTTGCCACTAAGATAGAGCTGCATTCTTTCTTTGCTAGATGAAGCTCTAGAGAGATGCCGTCTTGAATAAGGTTTCCCAGTATGTCATGTGTCGTTTATTTTTATTCCAGATCTTGCTGTAGAAATTGCACTGCTGTTAATCTTTGTCAAATAAAGCTCTAGAGAATTATCGTCTTGAGCAAAGTCTTTCAGTATGTAATTTTTCGTCCTTTGTCATTATTATATTAATTCCTTATTTTGCCGATAGCAGGATATTGAAGCTTTAGAGAACTGCCGTCTCCTGAAATTTTTTCAGTATGCCATTTTTCGTCTTTTTACATTATCGCATTAGTTCCAGTACAGAGAACACAAACGACTGCATTTTGTATACTGAACAAATTTGCCGAAGACGGATACCCTATGGAGCTTCATTTGGCATAGATAAACGGACGCACCATCTCTGCGGT
The DNA here is from genome assembly GCA_034211315.2 of Aedes japonicus. Classification (NCBI taxonomy): domain Eukaryota; kingdom Metazoa; phylum Arthropoda; class Insecta; order Diptera; family Culicidae; genus Aedes; species Aedes japonicus. Next base: position 8,307 of record JASCZW010008962.1, read on the forward strand.
GATATTTGAGAACATGATAACGACAGAAGACGACATATTACATGCCAAAAAACTAAGACGGCAACTCTCACAAGCTTCAATTGACAATCATAGACTACAGCTCCATCTCTGTTTTGAAAGATCTGATGTTGAAAGATGTGATTGCGACAAATGTCACAATGGGAAACTTTGCCGAAGATGGCAACTCTCTAGAGCTTCATTTTGCAAAGATAGACTGCAGCGCCATCCCTGCGACACTATTTGGAACTAATATGATAATCTCACATGACGACAGAAGACATACTGAAAAACTTTGCCGAAGCCGGGCACTCTCTAGCGCTTCATTTGGAAAAGATAGACTGCAGCGCCATCTTTACGGCAAGATGTGGAACTAATATGATAATCTCAAAAGACGACAAATGACATACTGAGAAACTTTGTTCAAAACGGCAACTCTGTACAACAAGTCTGGAATGTTTTGTATGTAATTCTGTTCACACATAGAAATCAAAACCAGCTTCCCTTTGTAGCAGATTCCCTGTGGCCAATGTCACTGGAACTAGGTTTTTCCACCAACAATACATTTTTTGAGACCATAACCTCTCAAATTGGTTCCCTGCCCTTCGGTTCAGAAAGGGATATGGGCGTGTTCTGTCGAGTCGGTCGCGGTAGATTTCATGGGTAAATCGGCGCATCATCAACGTTCAAAAGTGCCTGAACCAAATGGACAGCTTGTAATGATCACTTGAAGATGCGATGGGGGATCATTGCCCTGTTATTTCCAAATGAAGCACATTGTAAAACGTTTCTTGTATTCTATAACCAAACATGATGGAATTGAGTAAACGAGTGAAAACTCAATATCACCATGAAAATCTCACATGCGCATAGCGTGTTACCAATCACTAATCCTTTTTCCTTTCTGTTCTCTTCCCTATCCTATGACCACGAGCAATATCATATGGACATCCTAAAGTCAACTCTTCAAATGCAGTAACATCGAGACAATATAGAGCAAAAAAGAACGGTATACACCCTAACCAATTTTACTTTCAGAAAAAAATTCTCACACAAGGTAAGCAATCAAATGACCTACAAAATGTACTGAATAACATCATATCGACATAATATATAACGGGGAAAGGGAGGGACCATCAGGGCACCCAAGTGAAACGATTTGAATAGGGAGCATGGGACTACCTCCCCCCCATCTATTGGATTTATTCTGTCAATCGAGGGCTCGATTCCTCTTAAATTGGGTTGAAATTTCAACATGTCATATGTTTCAGTTTTTTAATACCCGAGGAAGGTTAATATAGCAGTTCATCCGAAGGAAAACACAATACCACACTGAAAAACTGGCCAAGTTTAAAGGAAAAAGATCGTGAGTTTTGGATGGTCTTGAAGAGTCAATTTTGCTGATTTTTCGAGATAAACTTATAGTAGAAACTAGGAAATACGTTACAACATGACGCATGGCTATAGTCGTTTGAGTCGATTCAGTGCCGAATTGAAGTGAAAATAAACTAATAATCAAAGGACGCATGTTTCGAGTAGTTCATTTCGTCGATTGACGCAAGTATGTGCTTAAAATCAAATGAACTGATGAACATCAAGACGAAAATGACCGACAGACAAGTCGTGTGTGACAGGAAAAATTTCATCTTGCTAGCAAAAACCAAAATGGAATACATGAAAATGATGTTGCTCGAATCGAAACGATTGCGTTGGAAGTTTATCTTCCTTTTTATGCGTCGATAATGCTGAACCCTGTTCGCGACAGAATCTGGACACCCCTAAATACGTCTATCTCTGGAAATACTTCATAAACGCGTGAAATATTTCGCAGACTGATGAACGTATGTCTGTGCCTTGTGTAAAATCAATTTTTGGTGATACTACAAGTTTTTTGGATCGAAGATGGCGTCGAAAGAAAAGCAAATGCGAAAAGCAATTTTGTGCGGTCGCAGTGAAAACCCGGATCTGTCAGTAAGAAAACTTGAAAAAAGATTGGATTTCCTGCAAGAACTGTCCATAACGTTCTTGAATCTTTCGATACACGTTTGATAACAGCCAGGAAGGCTGGGAGCGGAACAAAATCGGATCTCAAGAACCACCAGAAGGTCGTGAAGGTGAAGCAAATATTGCAGAAGAAACCAGATGTTTCGATAAGCGAATGGAGTCGATGTAGTACCGAAAGAGGCGAATCCACCTAACTGCCCGGAGTTGCGACCTATCGAGCGGTATTGAGCTCTCGTGAAAAGAGAACTCTTAATTACAACAACAACTACAACTATAGAAGAAAATCGAAAATCTTGGACAAAAGCAGCTAAAGCGATTGCAGAGAAGTCTGCACAAACCCTAATGGCTAGAGTAAACTCAAGAGTTCGTAGTTTCTATCCTAATAGCCTTATTAAGAATCGATAATTCGGTTTTAAGATGACTAATAATGCACAATTAAATTAATAAAAAATGCATCTTGGATTGAATTAACAGCAAATTTGTTTTATTCCAAATTTAATCTGTCCAGATTTTGTCACGAACTAGCCTTATGTAAGGTATGAGTTCTTGAACTCAGACTGGTGACTTGGTGCCATGCCCCCTTATATAATTTAATAAAATTTGATGTTTATATTATCTATATGATGTTAGACTTTACCTTTAAGTAAAAGCTAGTAATTCCTATATAAATTGAAGAAACATTCTGCCTACCCTTAATTTGTATCTATTCACTTCAAATTATTGGCTCATTAAATCAACATGCCAGCCAATGTGATAACAAAACACGAAGCCTAACAACCATTGATCGACTCTTCCTAATCGAAACAATCTCCAGCCATGAATGCTAACGGCATATCAGTACCGCTGCTTTTCAAGAACCATGGAGTGCATCAACTAACCATGCTGATCATAACGCGTTCTGCGCTGTTCAAGTTCTGCAAGAATACACTCTCACTGTTGCTGCCAGCATCAATCCATTACAAGAAGATAAAACCGTAAGCGCAGAACAAGCCATTGCTCCGGAGGGGATCTATCAACCTCAACAATCACTGCCATGGGAGATCTTGTAATTTCTGCCACAAGCCAATGTGATTACGGGATTAATTTGCATGTGATAAACAACGAACAGCAACAACGTCCAATCAATCATCAAACGATCTTCACCAGATGAATCGTTATGAATCACTCACGTAAGAGGTCTTGATTGTTGTTGATAGGCTCAGTTTGTTCCTCCTCCTCCTCCGAAGCAGGCATGGCCTGTTCGCATAACGGACCTCTGGTTGCCGTGGATACGAGAGCAATTTTTTAATAATCGCAAACATCACACTCACACGTATGCATCCACCGTGATTGTTATGACGTTCTTTTGTGCCGAGCAGCCCAGCATAATGTGGAAAAAAATGCACTTATTCTGTTTACTGGTTTACCTTTTTTTCCACCAGCATGCGAACGGGACCAATTATACGAAGGTAGAATGAGCATGGGATCTTTACCGTACGAAACTTCGCTCGTCGAGTTTGCTAATTAAACTTATAAATTTCTGAAAAATCGAATCCAACTAACATCTAAAACTTACCGTCATGTCTAGAGTGGCCCCGCTCCATCTGCTGCTGCTGCTGCTGCTGCTGTGACGCCAACTTATTGCGCACCTTCCGGGACCAGACGGGCGTCTGGTGAACCTTGTTCCGCTTCCGCACACTAAAAATCAAAATCGCATTAGCAATCGTTCCTCGCCTTAATGCGACCTTTCGCAAATACTCACATGATGAAATTACTCCTCCCGTTGCTGTCCTCCTCGTCCTCATCGTCGGAAATGTCCGTCCACTCGGCACTGTTGTTACTGGTATCGCTGCCCCGCTCGCTGGGCGGCGTCAAGCTCTGCCCTACATTGGTATTGCACCCGTAGATGCTGTTTGTGATCTGATCCGAGGCCAGTGTCGAGATCGATCCCATCCGTGGCAAGCTCGCCCCGCCATGCCGGAGGTAGTCCATGGCCAGCAGCTTCGACCCGATCGATTCGTAGCAGTTGGAAGATATGATCGAAACCGCATCGGCTGGAAGGTTATGCTTGGGTCGCTTCACCACTGCCGCCTCAGCGCTTCCGTTCGGATCGTCGTAATCCAACCCATCGGAACTCCGGATCGTATCGTAGATGTTTTCCTCGTAGATCGGTTCCTCGGAGAGGGCCGGAGATGTGCAAACCGCTTCGCGATTGTTGTTCAGCAGTTCCATGGGGACGGGGTTGCGAGGTGGTAGCGGAATTTCCTCCAGCTTGGGAGGTCGCGGCGGTGTTTTGTCGTATTTGATCTTCTCGTAGTTGGATTGATAGGTTGGTTGATTTTTTGGCAAGAACATGGGAGATCCGGCGAGGTTGCGTTTCGGGGCAGGCAGAGCTAGGTCGTTCGGGGATTGTGCATCGTTCCGGGGAGGCAGGGGTTCGGGAGGGTTGCAAATTTCGTAGGTGTCTTCCTCCTTCTGCCGAGGACTGCTGGTTCGATCGATGGATTCGTAATTTTCGAAGGATTCGTAGCTGTTTAGGCTGGTGGTGTCAGGTTGAATCGTTTTCCGGCTGTTTGTGTTTCAACTGGAGCCGTAGTGGTTTGGTAGGTAAAACTATCGGCATTCTTCGCTTTGTAGACGAAGGAGTCGATGTTGGCGGTAAGTTCCATGAGATCGATGCTCATGGTGCTACCGTGGAAGGAAATAGACGAGGTTTCCGATCTTCGTGGGGACTCAACCCGGGACACCATTTCGTAGTCGTTTTCGGAAGCGCTGATCGCTTTACTTACCATGACTACAGGGATTTTCTCGTTCAGACTCAGACGATCGAGGTTCGTTCGACAGGGGAAGTGGTGATCGTCCATCGAGATGGACTTGTTGATAACGACGGTGTTGACGGCTTGGACAATGTCCAAATGACTCATGGCCGTTTCGACGCCAGTGCTGCCCTTGGACATGCTGCGGAACAGGAAGGAATTGTTTGGTTGGACGGCAGGCTCCGGTTCCTGGTGCAGTTCCGGCTCCGGTTCCGGATCTTTGATGGTCAAATCATTGAAACTTCTGGACAAGTTGTCGATCCGCAGATTGAGAGATTTGATAGCATCGACTATTTTACGATCTGAGTTATCGGAGCTACTCTCAAGCGATTCCTCAATGTGGATGGTAGGAATCTCTATCGAGGATACAAAGTTCTTCCGTGTAAGCTTGTTATCCGTAACGAACAGTAGGCGATCTTCCATTTCGTAACTGGAGTTCAACTGTGATTCGCTGGACGTTCGTTCTGGGCTGCTAAGGTTGATTTTCTTCGTTGATCGAAATGTGAATTTCTCGTAGATCCTTTGGACAGCACTCTTTTGCTTTGGTGGAGGAGAATCCTGTTCTTCTCCTTTACTAGTCTTGTAGGACTCTTTGCTTCTTTTGTCTTTCTTCTGCTTTCCCGATTCTTCTTGCACTATCCCAGATTTTTTCTTCACCACAGAATATTCATCAACTACTCGTTCGGGTTTATTTAGTTCCACCTCTTCAAACTTATCCTCAGAACATCCGGCTTTCACCACTTCTTCGACAACTTGAGTACTACCGTCGATTTCACTTCGGTCATCACTACTAATACTATCTTGGCTAATACTATTTGGCACCTTGTCTACTACTATCTCCATCACTTCGTTACTGCTATCACAATTGGTGGCATCGATTTGGATTGCCCGCTTATTCTTCAGTTCCCTCGTTTTTCTTATAACCTGATCGCTTTTATCCGGAACCTTGGGTTTGGCCCGACCGGCTGGAGGTTTCCTATCCGTTAGAGAAGTAACAGGTTGCTGATGACTGTTCGGTTCAAAGATCTCCAGTGCCTTCTTGACGCACATCGAAGTCCTGTTCGCTGATTCCCATTCCGGTTTGCGATACAGATTCTTCCGTAAACTGGGCCGCTTCTTCACTCCGGCCCTTTTGTACGAGCCTTTGCTACCAACCGACACGTCATCTGAACTTTCATCCGTTCGGGTGCCGCTGCTAGCGCTGGACTTCTTTCTCACGCTCCCCTCTCCATCCACGACCTTGTATACGTGACCTCCGGACTTGTGGAAGTAACCTCCACGTTTCCGAACTTCCTCCAAGATTCCAGAATCCTGCTGACACATCTTGTTGAATTTGTTCGTCAAAGCCATCACTTTGTTCTCTTTGGCATGCAGCAGTTTCCTATTGTAGGGCGCGGTCATCGTTCGGAAGCTCACCTTCCGAGTTGGCGTCCCATGCCGCCGAACGCTTGACAGTGAATCGTTTGAGCTCAAACTCTTCTTACTATCCAGTGAATCACGCATGTCCTGCTTTGGCTGAGGAGTATCCATCTTTTCGTTGGGAATCACTACTGGATCCTGCTGTACTTCTACCGCAGGTTCCGGCGGAGCAGTGTCCGCAGTCGCTGGCGCTGGTGGCTCATTTTGGATGTCAACTTCGATGAAGTTGTTCACGTAGTTTTCCACCTTGATGGGCATTTTCGTGTCTTCTTTTGAGACCGTATCCCAAGCCAGTTCCACTCGCCTTGCCCAGTTAATTCGTCCGCCACTGGCCGTTGCCGTTACCAGGGGAAATCCCGCATTGCATCCAACCCGTTCCAGGCAGGATCGTTTCTCCTTTTTTAAGTCCTTCACTGGACTTAGAACTACGCTCGATCGTTTCTGATTTGAGGTGGTGGAGCTTTCATTGTCCGGTACGCGAGAGCGTGCTGCTTTAGGACTGGCAGTTTTGGAGTAAAGTGGGACTAGGCTACTGCGGACTACGGTTCCTACGGGAGGCAGATCCACGGGAGGAACTGTTCCGTCGGAGGAATTCCGGAGTTGTTGGTTTTCGCAAAGGGCTTCCTGATCCGAGCGAGACACTTTTGAGTTTCCTAGAGATGGTGGCTTCGCTAGTGCCGGCGGTAGCAGGAGAGCTTAGACTGAGTCGATTGTTCCAGAATTGCTTCAGCCGTTGAACGCTGTAGTGGTGCGATTGGGCGTGATACGGAAGGTCGTCTTTGCTGTCATCCAACGCTTTCTTTTTCGATTTCTTCAGCACGGATGCTGGTGGTGGTGGTGGTGGACTTGGGGTCGTTGTTGGAGACGATGGGGCGCTGCAGGAACTTGTTGAGCTGTTGCTGCTACTGGAACTGCTGGTGTTTGGATTAGTTCCGAAGAGGTAAAATCGCTGGATGAAGTTTGGCTGCTTGTCGGTTGAACGCCTCTCAAACAGTGGCCGCTGGCTGCGTTCGGTTGATGCTGGTTGAGTACATTTTTGGTGGTTTGGGAAGCCACCGCCAGGTGGCGAACTGGTGCGTTGGAACTGTGGAAGACGGGAAAAGAGAGAGTTTGTTCACTTGAGATTGTTATTGTTGTATTCTGCTCAGCGCGCATCTAACGATCTGTGATGAAGTTTTTTCGGAACAACATTTATACTTGATCTTCATAAGCAAAACGCTAGAGCGACATGAGAACCTGTTAGTGAAATCTTGACCATATCTGCTTGGGTATCCTCAGCGGTGGTCTGTGTTTGGACAACTTGTTATACTTGCCAACTTCCTGTCATCCAGTGAATCATTCAACATCAGAGATCAGAAGTTTTGGTTTTCACAGATTGCATGTATTTCATTTAAACGATATTAGGTAATGCTGATTTGTAATTTGAAAGCAGGAAAACATGAGTCATAACGGAGAGGGTCAGGCCCTGGAAGACGCTCCAACACCGACCGTGATTTACGTTTCGATCATCAGAAGCTGTTCCAAGACTACTTCAGTGACGCGCTTACCTACGATGAGAAGCACTTTCTGAGTTGTTTTCGCATGCCAAGGTAGATGTTCTTGGAAATTATGCGACAACTAGAGTCATCTAATGACTTTTTCCAGCTAAGCTGCGAGGCAGCTGGAAAAGTCGGCCTGAGCCCGTTACAGAAATGCATTGCAGCCTTACGGAGCTTGACGTACGGTTCCTCAGCTAGTGGAGTCAACCATTTTGCTGACTCTGAGAAATTTTAGGAAAGCTATCCTGGAGACTTACAGCCCGCAGTATTTGCGCTCCTTAACACTAGAAGAGCTAAAGAAACTGATAAACGAAAAAACTTTCCAAAAGTTCGAAAACAATCGCATAAATTTAGCGAACTTCCCAGAAACTCAGAGAACCTATCAGACTTCTTAGAAAATCAGAAAACTTCCCAGAAGTTATCAGATTCTCCCTGATGCTTAGAGAACATCCCAGAAAATCAGGGAACTTCCCAGAAGTTAAAACTTTCTTCCCAAAAGTTCAGGCAAGTTCACTGATATTCAGGGTATTTCCGAGAAATACAGGGAATTCTCTATAAGTTCATGGAGCTTAACATGATCTCAGCGATCTTCCCAAACGCTAAGGGTTCTTTCCAGAAATTCAGGCAACTATCCTGAAATTCAGAAAACTTCAAGAACCATGAATCAAAAAATCAAAGACTTTTTAAATGTTTGGTCACTTTCGCGGAATTTCCGACGTATCACAATCTTGGAGATTCTAAAAAGTTCTTGTAAGGTTCAACAACATCTTAAAAATTCTTTTTATTTAGCTACACATCAGTTCTGGAAACATCCCAAAAGTTAAAGGATCTTCTCCAAAAGTTCAGGCAACTATCCAGAAATTTAGGCAGCTTCCCAGAAGTTCATTATCAGTTTTTTTTGACTATTTCTCAGAAGTTCATAGAACTCACCAAAAGGTTCAGGGAACTTCCCAGAGTTTCAGGCAACTTTTCAAAAGTTCTGGGAACTTTCCCGAAGATTCGAGAGAATAGAGAATTTATTAAGCTTTTCAAAAATTTGCGAATCTTCCTAGAAATTCTCAGAAGTCCATGAAACTTTCCAAAAGTATAGAAAACTTCTAAGAAGTTCAGGGAACTTGTAGGAGCTCAAGGAATACTTCTCATAAATTCAGAAAACTTCCCAAAATTTCAAGAAACTTCCACAAAGATCAGGGAGCTACCACAACGATCAGAAAAATTTCCAGAAGCTCAGCAAACATTTCAGTCATTCAGAGAACGTTTCGAAAATTCGGAAAACTTCCCAGAAGTTTAGGGAACTTTCCAAATAACTTCGAAAAAACTTCGAAGAAATTCAGGAAATGTCCTGGTCAGAAGTCAGACTTCCCCAAAAATTGGGAACTTTTCAGTATATCAGAAGCGTCCCAGAAATTAAGGAAACTTTTCACAAACACAGGAAACTTTCTAGAACTTTTTAGATTCTCCCTGATGTTTAGAGAACATCCCAGAAAATCAGGGAACTTCCCTGAAGTTAAGGGGTTCTTCCCAAAAGTTCAGGCAACTTCCCTGATACTCAGGGTATTTCCGAGAAATTCTGGAATTTTTCTATAAATTCAGGGAGTTTCACATGATTCCAGCGAACTTCCCAAACGTTAAGGGTTCTTTTCAGTAGTTCAGGCAACTAACCTGAAATTCATTGCTTTCCAGAAGTTCTGAAAACTTCAGAACCAAGAATCAAAAAATCAACTTCTTTTTTAATGTTTGATCAATTTCGCGCAATATCTGCCGTATCACAATCTTGAGATTCTAAAAAGTTCTCGTAATGTTCCACAACATTTCGGAAATGCTATTTATTTAGCTACATATGAGTTCAGGAAACATCCCAAAAGTTAAAGGATCTTCTCAGAAGTTCAGGCAACTATCCAGAAATTTAGGAAGCTTCTCAAAAGTTCAGAAAACGTATAAGATTTTTTGAGTATTTCTCAGAAGTTCATAGAACTCACCAAGAGTTTCTGGGAACTTCCCAGAGTTTAGGGCAACTTTCCAAAAGTTCTGGGAACTGTCCAGAAGATTCGAGAACATAAAACTTTGCGGATCTTCCTATAAATTCTCGGAAGTTCATAAAACTTCCCTAAAAAATAGAGAACTTCTATGAAGGGAACTTGTAGGAGGAGTTCAAGAAATACTTCTCAGAAATTCAGAAAAACTTCCCAAAACTGCACGAAACTTCCATAAATATCAGGGAACTTCCTAAAAGATCAAAAAACTCTCTAGAAGCTCAGCAAACATCTCAGACATTCAGAGAACGTTTCGAAAATTCGGAAAACTTCCGAGAAGCTCAGGGAACTTTCCAAATAACTTCGAAAAAACTTCGAAGAAATTCAGGAAATGCCCTGGTCAGAAGTCCTGATGAGGTCAGAAGTCAGAAGTTAATTTTGAAAAAACTTCGAAGAAACTCAGGAAATGTCCTGGTCAGAAGTCCTGAATTTTCCAAGAATTTAAGAGAATTTCTTCAATGATTGTGAACTTTCCAGCATATCAGAAAACGTTGCAGGTATTCAGGAAACTTCTAAGGATTTTTTATCATTCTTTGTTTAGAAAACATTCCGAAGATTGTTCATAAGTTTAAGAAGCTTTCAGAAGCTCAGGGATTGCGGATCTTCCTAAAAGTTCTTGGAAGTTCATGAAACTTCCCAAAAATATAGAAAACTTCTAAGAAATTCAGGGAACTTGTAGGAATTCAAGGAATATTTCTCATAAATTCAGAAAAACTTCCGAGAAAATCAGAAAACTACCATAATGATCAGGCGAACTTCCTAAAAGATCAGACAACTTTCCAGAAGATCAGCAAACATCTCAGACATTCAGGGAACGTCTCAAAAATTCAGAGAACTTCCCAGAAGTTCAGGGAACTTTCCAAATACACAAAGAACTTCGTAGAAATTCAGGAAATGTCCTGGTCAGAAGTCCTGAATCTTCCAAGAATTGAAGAGAGTTTCTTGAAAGATTGGGAACTTTCCAGTATATCAGAAAGCGTCCCAGAAATTCAGGAAACTTCTAAGATTTTTTAAGCATTTTTTGTTTAGGAAACCTTTCCAAGGATTTTTTCATAAGTTTAAGGAGCTTCCTACAATAGAAGTTTCCCAAGAACTCAGAAAACTTTCCAATAGTTCCAACAGTTTGGGGAACATCTCAGAAGCTCAGGGTACTTAAGTTTTAAGAAGAACTGAAACTTCTCACTACTCGATCATTTTTCGTACCAATCCAAAACGAGAATAAAAAAATCAACTTCTTTTTGATGTTTCTTAATAGTTCTTGTAAGCTTCAACAAACATCTCGGAAATGCTATTTATTTAGCTACACATGAGTTCAGGAAACATCCTCAAAAGTTAAACGATCTTCTCCAGAAGTTGAGGCGATCATCCAGAAATTTAGGAAACGTTTCAGAAGTTCAGATAGCGTATCAATTTTTTTTTATTATTTCTCAGAAGTACATAGAACTCACCAAGAGGTTCACGGACTTCCCACAGTTTCAGGTAACTTTCCAAAAGTTCTGGGAACTTTCCAGAAGATTCGAGAACATAGAGAATTCATGAAGCCTTCCAAAACTTTGCGGATCTTCCTAGAAATTCTCAGAAGTTCATGAAACTTCCCAAAAGTATAGAAAACTTCTAAGAAATTCGGGGAACTTGTGGGAGTTCAAGGAATACTTCTCAGAAATTTAGAAAACTTCCCAGAATTTCAGGAAATTTTCACAAAGATCAGGGAATTTCCCAAAAGATCAGAAAATCTCAGACACTCAGAGATCGTTTAAAATATTCAGAGATCCTTACAGAAGTTCAAGAAACTTTCCAAATACACAAAGAACTTCGTAGAAATTTAGGAAATGTCCTGGTCAGAAGTCCTGAATCTTCCAATGAATTCTTTCAATGATTGGGAGCTTTTCAGTATATCAGAAACCGTCACAGAAATTCAGGAAACTGCTAAGATTTTTTTACCACTCTTTGTTTAGGAAACATTCCAAGGGTTTTTTCATGAGTTTAAGGAGCTTCCTAGAAGTTCAGGGATTTTCCCAGAACTCAGAAAACTTTAAAATAGGTTCAACAGTTTGGGGAACATCCCAAAAGCTCAGGGTTCTTAAGTTTTAAGAAGAACTGAAACTTCTTACTACTCGATAATTTTTCGCACCAAACAAAAACGAAAACAAAAAAAATAAATTTCTTTTTTGATGTTTAATCAATTTCGCGGAATTTCCGCCGAATCACCATCTTAGAGATTCTCAATAGTTCTTGTATGGTTTAACAACATTTCGGATATACTATTTATTTCACAGAAATTCCACCAACTTTCGCCAATCGACCAACTTTCAGGTTTTATTTTCAGTTTCTGGAATTTTTGGAACTCCGAATAACTTCTGGGCAGCTAAATCTGCTTCTGCGAAGTTCCGGTAATTTCCAGAAAGTTGTTTCTATTCCATGGATGATCGGCAAACTTTTTGGGAAGTTCAACCACCGTTGAGAATTTTTCGGCAAATCATTGGACTTCTCTGATGTTTTACCACTTCTCTTCTCAAAAGAGAGCGAGCAAACTACATGATTATCACGAAACTTCCAATAAATTTCTTAAACTTCCGAGAACTTCTGTCAAGTTCATTATATTTTCACCCAATCTTCATTAGGGGCTTTTCATAAACCACGTAGACTTTTCTGGGGGGAGGAGGGGGTTTGAACAAAGTCAAAGTATTCAAAGTTTGAACTCTAGTCAAGTTTGAAGTCTACACTCCATACAAAATTTCAAAAAACTATATGGAGAAAAGTCTACGAAGGGAGAGGCAGAAGTCTGAGATTTTCAAAAATGAGTCTGCGTGGTTTATGAACAGGCCCTTATTATATTATTTTAAGAGTTCATTCAGTTGCTTAAAGCTTTTAAAAGTTCAGACCAGTTCGTGTAACTGCCTATAAGTGGATTGTCCAAAAGCTGTATAATATGCAATCGAATAATATTGTACTAAAAAACAATTTTTTGGAAATATCAAGGATTTTTGGAACTATTGCTCCTAGAAATACCAATTGAATCTATCTTCAAGATATCATTGGTTTCTCCCAGAAAGCTCATCAAAACTGCCATAGTAGAATGTATCCTCTCCCCCAGAAGATATGCTTGAACAACCTGATTCCCAGTAAACCTGCCGAATGTTTCTATATAACAGGCTTCTCTTAAATGGTCGACTTAAACTTGACGCATTTCCTTTCATCGTGCATTAGAAATTTTTGAACACCCCTCATTTTGAAGATGTGTTCGTGTAACATCATGTCTCTATTTTGATTTTGAGATTAGCACTTCAGTTATCGAAATGTCGCCGAAGGAAGAGAAGCAACGCATCAAAATTTTGCACGTGCGTGGCGAAAATCTAAACTACTCTCACGCCAAGTTTGTCGACAGCCAGGAAAGCTGGATCAGGGGGAAATCGAAAGCCGGTGGCCACAGCGACGACTGTTTCGAGCGGAACCCAATCTCTCCGTTCAAGATGTCGCAAAGAAGCTGGGAGTGGCGCTTTCAACCGAAGATAGATCTATAAAACGACCTGGACTGTCGACTTACAAGAAAGTGGTGACTCCAAATCGCGACGATAAACAAAACACGTCGGCAAAAGCACGATCGCAAAAGTAGAACACGACGATGCTGACAAAGTTTGATTGCGTGGTACAGAACGATGAAACTTACGTCAAGGAAACAGCTTCCTGGATAGGAATTTTATACGGCAACCGGACGGGGAAAGGTGGCAGTTATTTTCAAGCTCATTAAACTTTCAAAGTTCGCAACGTTTATATTGCGACCGGAACCGTCAACGAGGAAATTTATCTGAGCGAGTGCCTACACAAAACGTCTACTGCTTTTCCTGAAGCGACACAATTGTTCCGTTCTATTTTGGCCGGATTTGGCATTTTGCCATTACGGAAAAAATGCCATGGAGTGGTATGCTCCCAAGGGTTCAAGCGGTGCCCAAGGACAAGAACCCTCCAAACACGCCAGAGCTCCGCCCAATCGAACAATTTTGGGCCATCGTCAAGCGGAGCCTTAAGAAGACTCAAAAAGCTGTAGTGAGCGAGAAACAGTTCAAGGCGAACTGGCGTTCTGCGGCGAATAAAGTGGACAAGGAAACTGTACAAAATCTTATGGCAGGTGTCAAACGAAAGACCTGACAATTCGCATTCGGTAAAAAGGAAGATTAGCTGAATATTTCTTCTGTATTCTGTATTGACTGAATTTGAAAAAAAAAGTATTTGATTATTAATTAAAACTTTGATCGACTCACACACATTGCTGTTTGACCAAATTTTGTTCGGAACACCCTTTTTATGAGCTATTTGCTAGTGCTAATCAATTGATGGAAATATACCGATTGTTTACTTTGAATACTTCATTACTTTTAATTTCCGAGCAATCGAAATACTATTTGGAATCGGAATTTGCCACCAAATTAGCCGTTAAATGCACAACAGTTACAATTTCGGCAGCCTCCTCATTTCGTACAAGTCAGCGTTTTCCATGAATGAAACGAAGAGGAAATTCGCTATCACTGGGAGCAACTTGAGGTATCCTGGAGGGTTTGAGCTGTTAAGTGGAATACCTGTAACTAGAAATTAGAAGAAAAATTAGTATTTTCCATTTAATTCCAACTACCTTTGCTTATCTTGACAGATACGCGTATTTCGTCTACAATGTGCAGACTTCTTCAGTGTCTCGTACTAATAACTCGACTTGAGTTAAATGGAAAATACTATTTTTTCTTCTAATTTCTAGATAACTTGAGGCAACACCAGTTTCAGTCCGGCGCCAGCGTCAACCGCATAGTCACTTTTCAGCTCATAAGTATACCTCAGAATATACTGAATAACGTTGAGTTTTTGTTTCGTAAAAGCTGAAATTTTACTCATTAATTGGTACTATCAAGTAGCGTGTAGTGCTTTGAAAGGGTATTTTTCTTGTTCCAAATTGCTGCAAGAATAGATCAAAACATACACCAGATATAAAATGATACAAAATTGATTCGGTATAGAACAACATTTACAACACCGGTGCAACGATGTTTTTGCGTTCGGTCTAAAAAAACTAAATCCAAACCAGCGTTTGGACCACCGTTGAGGATGCCCTTAGTTGTTAATTGCTTTGATTCTCTTGTCTAAAATCGACCCTACTCAAATCGAATTCAAGTGATCGATAGTTCTCTTTCCATCATAATCTCAATAGCTCAGAAGCGAAGTGAAATCTCGCCCTCGGCTTTTTCGGCTTATCTCGGAGATTCTGAATACCGGGTGTGCTGGCATAACAGGATCCCATACGGTGCAGTCAAATTAAGTCCGCCACTGCACAAGTCGTTAACCCGATGGAGAACCCGTTCGCTTTCCTATGGAGCAAAACAAAAAACAAACCACACATGCCGAAGATCTCACCTTTGCTCCGATTCCCCCGCGTATAAGAGCAAGTAAATATGTATGTAGAGATCGGAAACGCCGATGCCCGCCCAAAGGCTATCGGTTGCAGTGTGAATTGATTTTTGTTCCATTTGTCGGAGCATTCAGAGCGTCTCTCTGCTCCACTTGGAGGAGAGGTTGGAATAATCTTTCCCCGAGTATCATCGTCTAGTGAGCAGTCACATCCCTAATGCCGAGGTGAAAATCGACTGAGCGGAAGCTGCTTGCGCTCAATTGGTCTATCAATAGGTTAGCAGCCGTAGTAGGCGAAATTGAATTCCTGATGGCTACCTGTTGTCAGTTCTGCAATAATAACAATAATAAACGGAAGAAAATGGAGGAAGCGGAGAAAGTTAAATGGCTTGAAATGTATGAAAACACATTTGCCGGTTAGGGGTGAAATTAAAACCACAACTCATCTATCGACGCGAGTACGACACTGGACACAGTTATTTTCGTAAGGCAGTTGGTGGCGCCGGCCAAATTGAATCGATTAACGTTTCAAATTGGATCAGAAGCGTGGAGAAATTTCAACGATCGCGTAGAAGACGGCGTTGCCAAGTGATGATCGATGATTAGCAGTTAGGCCTAAGGCGGCGGTGAGATTTTTGTTTGTTTGGGTGGAAATTTTGTTGTGATGTAAACTTTTGTTGTTTCGTTTTGTCAGGTTCAGTGTTTTGAAATTTCGATTTAAATTAGGATCGTTCGCCATAATAATACACGAATCTCCATGAATCATTGCACGATGGCGTCATCAATGCAGTTTTGACAGTTCAGGACGCTTGTTTACGTGGACTTATAATATTTTCGGTAAGATCGGGCTGAGATTTTGTGCTCTAAATTTGTTACAATTGAAGTCAAATTGCAGGAAAACAGACACCAGTGCTTATTTTCACATAATTTCATGAATCTAATCGTGCAGAATCCGGAAAAAAAAACAAATGAAATATTCGATTGAGAGGTTAATACATTCGGACAATACATTGATTGTCTGCTTTGAATTGATGTTGCACTTCATTTTAGGATTTAGACTTACGTCAATCATGTTTGTTGCATTGGTGGTTGAGTTCTCGATATTGTACTAATGAATTTCTTTCTAGCTAGTTCATTTATTCGGGAGGATTAATTGCGTTTACGGAGCAGATACAGTATTGGACAAAACATGTGCTACTCAAATCGAGCAATCATAAAAAGCATCACTAAACTTCGATGTTTCGAAATCAAAATCGAGCAAGTTACTGCAGTTGACGGTTTAGTAGTCTAGATGTTTGCTAAATGATTATTGCAGCAATCAGCTGTCATCTGAAAGTTTACCGGCAGTGTTTTGTGGACAAGTTCCATTTTGTGCTGGTCAAAACAAGTGCAACTTCTCGCTTTCTTGGACTTATTCTTCAAGAAGTGTTTGAATAAAGGTGGAAAAGGTTTCGTTTGTTGACAAAAGTGTTCTTAGTCTTCATAACAAGGTAAATATTGCATGATAAACATTGAGAAAGGTCAACACTCATGCTCTCCTTATATTTGTGTTATTAAATAGACACCAAAATGGCTCCCGACAGCCTTGGATTGGAACTACGAAAGAAAATAATCGTTGATTACAAGCGAGGAATGTCACAAAAAACGATTTGTGACAAATACCAGGTGAAAAAATGGACCGTTTCAAGACTGTGCTCAAAATTTCGTTCAACCGGGAAGATTTCTGTAGACAATAGAGGTAGAAGACCACGGTCCACCACGTCAAGAGAGGACTCTATGATCGTCAGATGCATTACGAAGGATCGTTCCAAATCTTCCTTCAAGGTGCAAACGGATTTACAGTTATCTGATTCGGACCGGACAATCAGAGGACGTGCCGTTGAAGCCGGATTATTCTCTCGACGTCCTGCGAAGAAACCTCTGATTTCACTTAGGAACCAGAAGAAAATACTCCTGTTTGCTCAATCTCATATTGGCTGGAATGTGCAGAAATGGCGGACGGTTCTTTTCAGTGATGAGTCGAAGTTCAACATCTTCGGAAGCGACGAGATTTGCCGTGTACGTCGACCGACTGGAAAACGCTTAGATTCACGGTACTGCCAGAAGACGGTGAAGCATGGCGAAGACAATGTGATGGTCTGGGGATGTTTTTCTGCGAACGGCCTTGGTACAATTCATCGAATCGATGGAATCTTGGACCGTTTCACGAACAATAACATCCTGAAAGATGTTATACTGTTTTATGCTGAATGGAATATGCCATTAAAATGGATATTTCAACAAGATAACGACCCCAAGCACACCGCCAAAGTGGTCAAACAGTGGTTTAAGCATAACCAAATAATGGTGATGGACTGGTCGCCCCAATCTCCGGTTCTGAATCCTATCGAGAACCTGTGGGAGATCGAGAATCAGCGAATTGATCGTGAAGGTGTTCGAAATAAGGATCAGTTGTTTGCACAAATCCAAAAGGCTTGGGCCGCAATTCCACAAAACTTCATTGACCACCTGATCGAGTCTATGCCTCGCAAATGCAAGGCCGTTTTGAAAATAAAGGATTCGCTACGAAATATTGAAAGCCAAATTGAATTTGGTAAACAACACGCGAAGTTGCACTTGTTTTGTCCAGGAGGAAAACTTTGACTTTTTATTTGTTTTATTTTTTCATGAATTGTTATGTATGAATGATGATTTTTTTTGTTATAACAAACATGAAAAGTGCTGTTTCTACAAACTAAAAAAAAAAATTCTCCCAATTGACTTTTTATAAACCTTCAATGTAGAGTTTCATGATTGGGATTGACTGGTTGCAAATATTTTCTCCAATACTGAAAGTCACTGTTTTAGGGTAACATGAGTGACTGAAGACTACTTTTAGTAAGACTTGGACTGTTTACTCGAGGGTTACCGGAGGTTAAAAGGGGCACAATTTTTGGATTCTGTAGTCTTAGAGAGTTGTCGCCAGCGCTACACGGCCGCAAATTGAAGTTTGTCTCAAACTTTCTCGTTTTTTTGGGTCCGCTTGACAATGGCCAAACATTTCACGATTATATTGAGTTCTGGCGTTTAGGGACGTTTCAAGTTCTTGGGCACCGGCTGCACATTGTTGCCATTTTTCCATAATGGTACACGGGAAATAATCTGAAAAAAACCCGGTGTCTGGATTCGAACGATGTGTTGATGTGAAGAGCTGTGATAGAACTTACTGCGCTATTGTTATTCATAAATATTTCACAACTTTAGATTAGTCATGTCATTTCAATCATGAGAACATATATTTACGAATTTCTAAAGTAAGATAAGAGTTCCGTTCAATGTTTTCTAATTAATGAAAAACAGAAAAGGACTTATTTCCGTGTAGCGAAAGGCTATGCGACAGATGAAGGGAGGCGGAATGTAACACATGAAGAGGATGAAGGAGGGACAACAATTTCTGCTAGAACTAAGGATGTGAAGAGAAAGAGTATTGATTGATCCGTAAAAGCACGGCCGGATGTGGTATTGAATAGAAGTAGTTGAAACTGAGAATAAAATCAGATACCGCCTTTCAAACATGCCCAACTGTCAATTTCAACTACTTCTATTCAATTTCACATACGGCCGTGCTTTTACGGACCAATCAATACTCTTTCTCTTCACATCTTTGGTTCTAGCAGAAATTGCTGCCCACTCCTAGGGTTACATGATGATAAGAAGAATATTTCCAACTTTCAAACATTATAATTGATTACGTGCTGCATGCTACAACAAAAAACATATTTAGTTAAAAATTGGAAAGTTGAAAAGAGATGAAAATACGAAAGATGAGAAGCGGAATAAGAGAAACAGAAGAAGAGAAGCGAACAAATTGATTCATCACCGAACGAAAGCGGAAGCAGGTTAATGGAAGGAGAAAAACGGAAAATTAGAATCGGAGGAACAGAAGCGGAAGGAAATACGTGGAAGAGGAGAAGCGGAAGAGGAGAAACGAAAGAGGAGAAGGGAAAAATGAGAAATTGAAAAAAATAAACGGAAGAAAATAGCGGATAAAAACAAACGAAAGCAGATTAGCGGATGAACAGAAGCGGAAGAAGAGAAGGGGGAGAAGAGAAATGGAACAATTAAAGTGGTAGAAGAAGACAAGCGGATGAAAAGAAACGGAGAGAGGAGTGGAAGAGGAAAATCGGAAGAAGCGACGCGGAAGCTGATAAGCGGAAGAAGAAATAAAGAAAATGATAAACGGAATAAACGTACCGGAAGAGGAGCAGCGAGAGAAGAGAAGTGGAAACAGAAAGAAACGAGGAATAGAAGCGGAAGAAGATAAACGGAACGTGTGAAGCGGAATAAAAAAACCGAAAGAAAAAAAAACAGAAGAGGAGTGAAGGAAGAGAAACTTAATTGGAAAACTACGAAAATTATAAATATCACTTGATCTTCACTTGATAACTTTTCCTAAAAATAAAAAAAACTGAAACAGTTTTTTAAGCTATCACTAGTAAATGCGTGCAAATTCCGTTAAAGTTCACTACAGAAAACTTATGTTTTGACAGAAAGGCCTACTTCGTCTGCGACTTAGGGCCTGTACATAAACCACGTAGACTCATTTTTGAAAATCTCAGACCCCCCCTTCCCACTCGTAGACTTCTCTCCATACAATTTTTTTCAATTCTGGTATGGTAGACTTTGGTCGAACCAAACTCTCCCCCCCCTCCCCCAGAAAAGTCTACGTGGTTTATGAATAGTCCCTTTCAGACTCCTTCAGTGTCGGGCACTTTACTAGTGATGGTTTTGAAAAAGTGTTTCAGGGTTTAATTATGTTGTTTTTTGAAAAGAAAGTAATCAAGCGAAGTGAAAATTTGAATCTTCCTAGTTTTCCAATCCTTCTAATACGCTTGTAAAAGTGTTTTTTTTTCAAGTGAAGAGAAACTTGCTTTAAAAATATTCTGGATGAAAATTTTAACACGAAAACCACGAAACATTTCCATTGTAAAATAAGAGAAGCACACGGCAACGAATTTTACTCAATTGTGAGTCATTTTTGACTCACATTCGTCAAAATTGGAGTTACTCAACTAAGAGTAAATGTAACTAGGATTAACAAGTCGACATATGTTTGAAACATCCATCTGATTTAAGTTTATGTTTTAAATGTGTCGTCTGTCAATCCCAGATACGTTCTCTCATATATGAGTGAATCTACTCTTGGAAAAAATGAGACAAACAACTCAAAATTGGATAAAATTGATGGCCATGCAAATTATTGAGAGGAGAGAAACGGAATATGACAATCGGAAGACCTGAAGCGAAATAACAGTAGCGGATTAAGAGAAGCGAAAGAAAAGAAGCGGAAGACTAGAAACGGAAGAAGAGAAAAAGAATAACCGAAGCGGAACAACATATACTGAAGAAGAGAGACGGAAGAAAGAAACGGAAGGAAAGCAGCAGAAGTAGAAAAGCGGAAGAAGAGAAGCAGAAGAATAGAAGTGCAAAACAAAATGCCGAAGAAACGAAGGGAAAGAAAAGAAGAAGAAGAAGAAGAAGAAAAAGAAGAAGAAGAGAAAAGTCGAACAAGTGAATTGAAAAAGAAAGTGTAAAGAAATGGAAAAGAGAAGATGATTTAGAGAACAGTAAAAGCAAATAGGAAAATATCACACAATACTCACAAGAAGCGGAAGCAGATTAGTGGAATAAGAAAAACAGAGAATGTGAATCGGAAGATTAGAACCGGCAGAAGCTAAGAGAAAGATGAGAAATAGAAGAAATGGAAAAAAAGAAGCGGTTGGAGACGGAGATATTAACGCTCAAAACCAGACCGCTTTTCGTGACGACAGCAATATTTTATTTTAAATGGTGCCCCAGTATAGAAAACAAAGACGTAGTTCTACGTCAAAAATAAATCCAAAGTCAGGATTCGCACTTAGTGTTGCTGTGAAGAGCTGTTATAGTACTTGTTGGATGAACTTACTACTCCATTGTTATTCTTGATTAATGAAGCTGATTACACAACTTTAGATTAGAGGCAAAACAAGCTTCCAACGTTCAACTGATAAAATAAACGATGACGTGTATAAAGAGAATATGATTTGAAGTATCCAGTTAAAGCAAAAATATCACACAAAACTGAATAAATGTGAATAAACGAATGGAAATAGGGTTGAAGGATGTTACGCAGAAACGGAAATGAAGCAAAATTAAGAACAAGGAAAATAAAAAAAAATGGAAACATGGAATTAAGATAATCATGCATTGAAAATGAATAAGAGAAAACAAAACGTCATTGGTTAAGAGAGGCGGAAGAAGAAAAGCGGTAGAAGAGACGGAAAAAGAGAACCGGCAAAAGGGAAGTGGATGAAGAGCCGCAGAAAAAAAAAGCGAACGAATAGTTGCAGAAGAAGAGATACAAACGAAAAGATCCAAAAGAACACAATTGCAAGCATAGTAGCAGAAGCAGAGAACTAAAAGAAGAGAAACAGAAGAGGAGAAGTGTAGTAAGAGACGTGGCAGGCGAGAAACAAGCAAATTATCAAAAAAAAAAAATGAAAAATGAGAATCGGAAGAATAGAAGCGGAAGCAGAGAAATTGATGTAGAGAAGCGGATGTAGGGAAGCACAAGAAACTAAGCGGAAGACCAGAAACGGAAGAAAAGAATCGAAACAAGAGAAGCGGAAGAATAGAAGCAAAAAAGATAAACGGAATAAGAGAAGCGATAAAGAAAGTGACCAGAAATGGAAAAAGAAAAGATGATTTAGAGAATCCAAGAGAAGCAAAGCAAAAAATATCACACAAAATTGAATTAGAACGTAGGTCTTAATGATATTATACGGAAATAGAAGTGAAGCAAAATGACGGAGAAATAAAAGCAAAAATTTTTAAAGTTGGAAAGAAGATTAAAAGACAGTGAAAATGAATGAGAGAAAACAAAACGGCAAAGGTAAAAAAGAAACGAAAGAAGAGAAGTGGAGGAAGAGAAGCAGATGAAGGGAATCGGAAGAAGAGCAGCCTAGAAAATTAACAATAGAAAAGAAACGCAAGCAGAAGGGCAGAAAAAGATAAACAAAAAATGAGAGTCGAAAAAAACAGAAGCAGATGAAAATAAACGCAAGAAGAGAAGCGGATGGAGAGAACCGGAAAAAAGCGGAGAAACAGTAGCGGAAGGAGCGAAGCAGAATAAAGAAAGCGGAAGAAGAGGAGCAGAAGAGGAGAGGAACGGTAGCAGAAAAGCGGAAGAAGATGAACAAACAAGAATAGTGGAAGCAATGAAGCTCACGAAGAGAAGCCAAAGAAGAATAGCTGAAATATTGAAATGAAAAAGAGTAGCCGAAGACGAGAAGCTGAACCAATGAAGTGGACGATGAAATGTGAAAATGAAAATGTGTAAAAAATAAGAATTGGAGAAGCAAAACTTTTGAAGGTCATAAAAATATTTATGATATCATGAACTATTTTTTCACCGCTATGGAAAGGCATGAAATCATGAATCAACCAGGTTAAAAATCTGAGCTGAATTCCTAGAACTGAAAACTTTATTCGTGAATCTGGCAAATCTACTTTATTGGCTCTAAATGCAGACAAACACAAAATCCATTGCCAAGTGACGTCAATACGTAACAACAAACAAGAGCGAAAAATGACAAATCTTTGGATTCGTGAAGTGAATATTCTAGCTCATACATTGGTGTTGTCATTGAAAGTTCTCACTTATATAACATTCCCTACAGAGGCACATAATGCCTATTAGATTTATTATGAGCTTAAAACTGTTAAGATATTCCGATTTTTCTAATGTTAAATCTGTTTAGAATTCCAAATGAATCTTACCATAAATCCGAGTGAAAGTTTCTTAGAGTTTTTCACAAATTTATGTCTATTCTTTCTAGCGATGTCGATTAAATCGTGTTGAAATTTGCTATTGAATTCTGTCTTAAACGTTGCAAGGGTTCTGTTTAGGATTTCAAAGGAATCTAGTTGGGGAGACATTTGCTGGACATTCTATTGTCAGAATTTTTATAAGTGTTATAATTCTACCCAATTCGGATTTCTGAAATTTTATAAGCAAGCGTACTTGTTGGAGAATTTGAACCAACTTTAGATGAAATCTTACTAAGGTTGTGTGAGCGTCTATTTCATGCTTACTTTTGATATTTAGTTTTCTTCTAAGAAGTTGCGTGTTCAGCTATTAATCAGCTCAAATCTTGAACAACATTCTGATACAGACTCTAATTACTATTTACCGTTACTATTAATTATTGAATTATTATGAATAACCCATTTTGGATCCCGATTGACTTATCAAAATGCATAAGAAAAGTGATTTATAAAATTTATGTGCTTTTTAGTCAATGCAAAAAAAGAAGATTGTGGAAGATGGTCCTATAAAGACTGATTCCGCCATATGGAGCAAAGTCTTGGTACTTGGCTACCACCAAATTTTCACGGACGGATCGGAAAACATAGTGGAAGGGGTTTGGGGCTTTGGAGATCTTTTTTTTTTCGCTGGCTCTAAGAACAGTAAACCCGGAGTTCAAAACTGGCTTTGCAACGATTCGGCTAGTTGTCTTGAAGCTATCGAGGAGAATAAATGTCCACATTTCTGGATCCGCGAAGCTCAGCAAGAATTGGAGCGATCTGTAGCGACAATCTGCTCGATACCAGGGCACACCGGGATAACGGGCAACGAAAAGGCGGACATTCTTGCTAAGAAGGGCCAAACAGCTCAGCCCGAAACTTGCAAGAGGTATCGAGGTCGACCGGATCACATGAAGCAGTGAAAAAAGTACATGAATCGCGAAAGAATTCGATAATTCAGCTCCAAGTAGCACAAGGTAAGTGAACAATAGCATTTTTTAGGTGAAAATTCCTGGGAAATTGAATGGAAGGGGTCACACTTGCCGCAAAATTCAGTGGACGGAGCAATTAGGCTTATTTTACCCGAATTCCCCCGTTTTTTTTTTTCGAATAATGCCCCGTAAGCTATGCTTTGAGGGGTCTGCGGTAGTTAAAATAGGCATATTTTTAAGTAGAATTTTTCTAGGAGTTGAATAGAAGTAGTTGCAGCGACCGCACGGGTTGGAAAACAGAAATATTGCTGATTTTACCCCACTTCCCCCATTTTTCGAATATTGTTCATTAATCTATGATAGGAGGGGTCTGCGGTAGTCAAAATAGGCCTATTCTTATGTAAAATTTCCCGAGGAATCGAATGGAAGTAGTTGTAGCCGCTGCACGAGTCAGGAAACGGAGATATTGTTGATTTACCCCACTTCCTCATATTTTCGGAATATTGACCATTTATCCATGCGCTTTTCAGATGTCTTTGGAATAAAACAAGTTAACTGAGCCCTTTCGGCTGTCTGAGCATATATCAAAATTGTGCAATTGGCTCGAAAAGCTTCAATGAGTAATTGCGAGATTACATTCAGTGCACTAAATTAACATTGACAGCCGATATGGCTATTTGAAACCTCAGTTAACTCACAACATTCAATGTCAGAAACCCAGTTTTGATTTCTCTATTTGAAAACTGATTCGACCGAGAGCAACATCGCTGACGAATATTACTCTCTCACAATTGACTTTATTACAGTGAAAGTCCCCCCAACTGATCCGACTCAAATCAACCGCAGCACCATCGGCCATTACAACCATTTAATTGATTCGACTCAAGTTGGGCTTTTTTTTATCTCATCGATTCCGTTGAAATATAAATCAATCACTCGACCTGGCCTACGCGCGACGTTTGCCTCTTGATTGAATTTCAAAAGCCTCCACCATCTCTGGCAAACATACGCATACATTGCGTAAACTTACAACACAATCAGCCGATGATACGCAAATAGATAATTGTGCAGCGTGCATGCCACCAGGAGAGCGCATCCAATTGCCTCCATATCAATTACCAAAACAAATTCCACTTCCAACCCAACGCTCTGCAGCATCTCATCTCGCGTCGAAGTCAGCGAAGAAAAGTCAGCGCTCTCGGCCCTCCCATCGAATCCGAGACACTGCGAGCGAGCGATGGGGGTAGGCTGTGGAGTCATCCAATTTTCACACCAGTTCAGCGACTTTTCAACCTGGCGGAGGAGGAGGCAAAAAGGCGGAAAACTTGCTGACGTAACTCAGCCGAAACGATTGACGGTCATTCGGTTCGAAAATGATCGGAAAATTCTCTCACTTTCCCAAGGCCAGCATACATCTTCAAGCGGGCCCAATTTACGTACCCCAGATCGAACTGTTCGGAAATTTTGGAAAGTTTTGTGCGCACAAATTTGGGCTCATCATCATAATCATTACCACGGATCATGGCCGAAGCGGAGGATATGCAATAGCAAAACACCAGCAGTAGCAGCAAACGGTAATAGTCAATGGTAATTGTCTTTCTTTCGAATGATGATCGCAAAATGAGCCAGCGACTGCAATGTGGCAACAAACAGTGTTTTTTTTTTCGTGCGGAGGCTGCGATTCGGCAAGTGGGTGGACACGGATGTGGGAAAACGACGGAGCTGAACTTTCTCCCGAAATTATTTGGTGGGAGTTTTTGAGGAACTTGCGATAAGTGCGGTCATAATAAGGACGTTGTGCTCAATGCATGGGGTTCGAGTTTGTGTTGATTTCCCATGATGGACGTTATGCAACATGTATGTTTGCCAACATAGATGTTTAAGAATAAGTTTTCTCCGAAACATCAATTTACCAAGTGAAAACTTCTATGGAAAAAGACCACGGTTTCAAGTTTTGTCATTAGTTGGTGTTTCACATGTAATTCGACTAGTCGAGTTAAGGTCTGTATCCGCAATAATCCAGACACCTCAAAACATGAATAAAACATAAATTTCGCATTAAATTTCCGTCGTTGTTGATTATGGCAGATTCATGGGATGTGTTTTAACAATTCGTGAAGACAAAGCATAGTTATTCGGTATTTGCATAAAATTTTCGAACTTAACTCCGTCATTAGGCTTTGTACAGACTCTTCATAAATCGTAGAAGCAGTCTTTGTCCAAATTTGCTGGAAGAATTTGATGTCTTTGATTCCTTTCTTCTTTTCAGAAAGCTTCCGCTTCATCAGAGCCCAATATCTCTCGATTGGTCGTATCTCTGGGCAATTTGACGGGTTTGAGGTTTTTGGTACAATGTTCTTGATTTGCTTGGTACCACTCCATTACAGTTTTAGCATAGTGGCATGATGCCAAATCGGGTCAGAACAAAGGTTTTTCTTTGTGCCTTTTGATGAAGGGTAGCAATCGCTTCTGCAGACACTCTTCTGATAGATCTCCTTGTTCATTGTGCCAAGGCATTTTTTGGGAAATTTCGATGCCTTCTTCGTTTTGAAATGCTCAGCTGTAGCATTTCTAGTCATAGCAGAATAAAAAGCCAGCCCTGGAAGCTGCTTGAAATCCTCCAAGACATAAGTTTCATCGTCCATAACAACTCATGAAAACTTCGTCAAATATTCACAGTACAAACGTCGAGCCCGTGATTTTTCTGTCAAGTTTTGTTTGTCCAAGTTTTTACTTTATACGACTTAAATCCCAAACGTTGTTTTGATTTTTGGACAAAACCAGGTGACATCCCTATTTTACGAGCCACCGTTCGAATGGAAAGATTTGGGTTTTTCGTTAATATCCTTTCGGTCCAATGTTTTTGTCCCTTCTCGGTTTCCTCTCCACCGTCAAACGTTCCGAAAATGATTTGAGCACATCGTGAACTGTGGATTTAGGCAATTCCAATGTTTTTGCAAGGTCCCGTATTGACAAGTCAGGATTTGCCGTACGCCCGTACAAAATTCGCTCGCGCACTTTCTTTCGTCGCCATCTTGAATACTAAACATGAAATGTAAACATCAATTATAGTCTTTTTCATCATAGACTCTCAGCTATACCACAGTGAAATTTTGTATTCCTACGTGCAATATTTCACAAGTTACAATGATTTGAAGGTGTCCGGATTAATGTGGATATAGATTTTCTTAGTACGAGACATTGTAGAAGTCTGCACATTGTAAACGAAATACGCGTATCTGTCAAGATAGGCAAAGGTAGTTGGAATTAAATGGAAAATACTAATTTTTCTTCTCATTTCTAGTTACAGGTTTTCCAATAAACAGCTCAAACTCTCTAGGATTAAAAAAATGCTTGTCTGAATCCTTCATTACAACCTATTCTACAGCTTGGGATCTAGTTGTTATCCAAACTTTTGAATAAGAACTAATTTGAATATTCGTAAAAAACAGGTCTACCTTCTATCTAGCGGGTTCATTTTTTTATTTCTTTTTCCTTTTTATTCATTTATAGTGTGATATGAAGGATACAATCTCATCGTCTTGCATTACAACCACCGAAAAAACTTCGAATTAGAGCGGCCGAGTTGATTTGCCATGTTTGAACTCTTTGAACTTTGCAAACAAGGAAGTATCTAGAAAACAATAACCTCAGGATATTGTATATGACTCATCAAACACTGGTACTGATATAAACCACATGGAAAGGTTTTTTTTTCATTATTCTGCTTCAAATGGCGTTTCCTAAGCGGGCCCTCCGCGTCCTATCTCTAATATACATGCTTGTCATCGTCTGTCGTAAGTAACACTTTTCAGTTACTACATGCATCATTTCGAACAGTCAGATCATTACTCCGAACAAAACATTTACCCTTTTCGAAGATATTGCAATAACATTGACTTATTATACCATTAGCAAACTAGGTATATTGGTTATTCAATCCATAAAACAAATGGATAAGTTGCCACGAAAATAAAAAGTGTACTTTTAGTCGTTTCCCTAAGCTTGAAGGTAAAACGTGAATTGCGGCATAACCCACCAGTATCACACCTGATGTTAGTGCCTTTATATAAACGTTCAACGACGTGGCAGTGAAAACATGACTAGAATATGTGATACTTTCACTATTGGTCAAATTCTTGGGCTCACATGCGTGTTTATAGCATGAGCTGGTTTTCCAAGTGTTTATCAGATAGCTTATTTTTGGCTTTTGACTTAACGGTTTTCATGAGAGAAAATAGTTGTTCAAAAATATACGTTGAGCCAAATCAAGATATTATAAAAAGAGCATGGTTTCGCAACTCAGAAAAAGATTCTTCGAAACTTATTTCGAGTAGAATGTTTTTCATTCAATTCGATGTCGCATTGCAGTTGTATAAGCTTCATTTGAAAATTTTCCGGAGCACTTTTAGCATCAACACTAATCGGTGCTCAAACAATTTTAAATAGCGGTTCGTTCGCTTTGAAATCTTGGAATCGGTCAGAAACGTCTGTTTGCAGAGAGGTTTTCCCCTGGCAACTCTGATTTCATCGCATTCTTTGCACGATCCAAGCGTAGAGAAATGAGAAAAATTGCATGATTTAAGCAGCATTTCTCACAGCGTCAATTTCCGCTCAAAGGATTTGATTTGGTTGAAAAGATTGTGAACAAGCTTATTTTTCCCCGGAAGTTGCGCCTTCAAATCATTCAGATGTGTCGAGATGTCAATCAAGAATGCAAAATCCGCCATCCATTTTTGATCGTCGAACTGATGAGCTGCCTTTCCTTTTTTGTTTCATAAACTCTGCGATTTCCGTCTTGAGATCGTTAACACGCTTAAGAACTTTTCCCCTGCTGAGCCAACGAACTTCATATTCTGCGTCTAGCTCCAGCAAAAAAAACTTAGAATTCTCGATGCTTGAGAGCATTTGACCGAATTACATTAACGACATTAATGACAACTTTCTTAACGTTCTTGAACCATACATTTTTAGCACACAAACTTTCCTGGTGTATGTGAACCAAATGGACAGCTTGTAATGATCACTTGAAGATGCGATGGGGAATCATTGCCCTGATATTCCGAATTGAGTAAACGAGTACTCATCGGGAATGATCTCTCATATGAATCCGTCGAACCATTCTGAACGGCCGTTGTGAGAGTATCACCATGAAAATCTCACATGCGCCTTGCGTGTTACCAATCACTGATGCTTTTTTTCTGTTCTGACCGCGAGCAATACCAAACATCCAAAAGTCAACTCTTCTAAAGGTAGGGGTAGACCCACAGAAACACCGAGACAACACAGTAAAGCGCGGTATAAACCCTAACCAATTTTACTTCCAGCCAAATTTTCAAACACAAGGTAAGCAATCAAATGACCACTACAAAAAAACTAAATATCCACGACCTAATATGTAACGGGGAAAGGGAGGGACCATCAGGGCACCCAAGTGAAACGATTTGGATAGGGAGCATGAGACTGCCTCCTCCCTATTGTTAACCTTTCCGTGGAACGAGGGTGGGCTCTTCGTCTCCATCTATTGGGTTTATTCTGTCAATCGAGGGCTCGATTTTAATGCTGTTGGTGTGAACTTGCTTCTGGAAGAAGATTCTCTTCCCTATATTCGCGGGTTTCGCGTAAGTGTTTCTGCTTACGGGCCCACCCAAACGTTTTTGGCCCTTCATACAGAAGCTTGATGATCACAAACAACAATAGAATCCTGATCAAATCGTTTTTCATATTATTCCACTGCTATGGAAAGTTACCTTGCTACAATAGATGGTAGTATCTCATCATCATCATCATCATCATCATCATCATCATCATCATCATCATCATCATCACTAACTTTCCTCTTGTATGATGCAGTGGTACGGCATGAATCGCTCGCTAACACCATCTCGTCGACGGAGATGAGCAATGGCACCTTCATGCTTTCCTGTGGAACAAAAAATGTTGCTCGTGCTCCTTAAAACGCAAAGAAAAAAAACCCTTACCAATCATAGCTGGAGCACCGTCGGCACTCGCCAGTTTCTTCAAATCCATGCTGAATTGGTTGAGAATCGATGAGAGAGCGTTGAAAATATCAACACCTTTTGTGGTGCCTCTGAGCGGAAATAAACGTACGAGCTCTTCAGTAATCTCAAATGTCTTGGCAACACCCCTAACGAAAACCGCTAGCTGAGCGGTGTCAGAAATGTCCGTACTTTCATCAAGTGCCACCGAAAAATATGCGAAGTTTGCAGCTCATTTCCTTCAACGTGTTTTGCATATCGTCTGCAATTTTTTCAACTCTACGAGCAATCGTAGCTCGCGACAGAGAAATCAGCGAAAAAACTCGAATTTGAGCTGGACATACCACGTCTACCACTGCCTTCGAACAATCTTTTACAAAATCACCGTCGGAAAAAAGTTTCAAGTGTTTGGTTATTTTTTCCAACAATTCCAACAATGTGACCTCTACACATTTACAATTTACAACATTTCTTGCGTTTCAGGATCAACCGAATGGAGATCGTATATAATAGATATGAATGATTGTAGTATTTTTCATTTACATAAATAAATACACTATTATATAAATATTTCATGGGAACAGGAGGGACCATCAGGGCACCCGATTAAAGCAGTCTGGATGGGGAGAGTGGGAATGCCAACTCCCCATTGCTAACAGATTGTGAATAGAGGGCGGGCGCTTCTCTCCGCCCATTGGGGCATTCTCATGTTAGATAGCTTGCTCTTTTGACCAATTGTTCAATCTTGTTGTTTGAAGGAGATTCTTTATATCCCTATGGAAACGTATGAGTGATGGGCTCTCGATCCATCCAACACCTTTTTGGCCCTTCATACAATGGCATGATTAGGATAATCAGTGGTTATTCAAGCTTGATCAAGTCTAACAGCGAGGAGAGCCCATTGTCGGACGTAGTTTCCGTGCTACAATGGGTGGTAGTACATATCATACCTCATACATACAATTCCAAGAATGTAACTGGCTTTAATGCACATTTCATTTTCAACTTTTCTATTATTGAACACGTTTTGCTGACATCGCAGTTTTTCTTTCAATTCACTTGCCTTCTCTGAACGACATTTGCCTAAGAATTTGTCCATTTTCGATGCATGTTTTGACCCGTAATGGCGTTTTAAATTGTACTCTTTCATTACCCATTACCGCTACTGATTCATAGCAGATTAAGCACACTGGATTTTGATTGATTGCAGTAAAAAAGTACGCTTCAGTCCAATTTTCTTGAAAAACTCGTCCTTCATCACCAATCGCTCGTTTTTTCCTAGCCATTTCGAGAATCATAAACAAACTTCCGAGCGAAACAAAAGCACTACCGAACAGCCGCACGCGTGATTGATGTATGGGAGTAGAATTGAGAATAGTTTGGCTCTCATTCATTTGACTCTAGCTCTCAATTCTTATGACAAACGAGAGAAAGTTAAATGCTCTCCGCGTTGAATACTTTGCACGACGAATGACTCAAATATCGGTAAGAAAATGAAAAAGAGAATGAAATGGTTTTGTGAATAAAGAGAGGGCTGCGGCGAGTGTGCGAAAAATCCAAATTCAATAAGCAGTATCCCGTAAATTTATCCAACATTCATCTCGTCATTTACCGATTCGGTACAAAACTGAATGTTCAGAAGAGCCAAAATTCGGTGCTAGCAAAAACACATTCAGTCACTCCGTCAGAATGTATGCGATTATTGTGTTTTTTGTTGCTCTCTTCTTTTTGTTTTGACTGTATAGATGAATGTGTCGGTAGCATCCTGTGTGAATGAAGGCAATCGGTGCGAGTCATTTTTTTTGGAAGGGACCGAATGCTTGTGTTCGTTCGTTCATTGCCTCTTCTTTTTATTTGTGATTCGCGTGTTCAGCAAAGACCAAAGAATTGAATAATGTTGTTTTTCGCACTCATTTTGAGCTGTCAATTTTTGCGACAACATGAGCATTAACTGATGTGCCATTAACATGCTTTTTAACGGCAGACGTGAGAACCAGTATTTGACTGCATAAACTCAAGCAAAGCAGCGTATGTTGAATACAAACATCACAATCGAACTCGCGCGAAGTTTTAAAAGACTGAGAATTCTCATTAACGGAAACATGGTTAAGCAGGCAACACTATGTATTATCTTCAGTATGTTGCTCGATATTTATCTTTTCTATCATACGATTCAAAATTTCCAAATTTATTTTCCAGAACAAATATCACCATATTCAGAAGTAGTTAAGCATCACTGTACTAAATCATTAACAATACAAATATTGGAAAACTTAACACTTCACTTGGTCACTTTGAAAAACTAGAAAATTAAAATATGAAACACTTTTTCAAACTATCACTAGTAAACGCGAACAAATTCCTTTTGATTTCACTAAAAATGCTTATCCTTTGACAGATAAGCCTATTTCGTCTGCGACTTACAGACTTCTTCAGTGCCGATTAAGTGGCCATCCTGCATTGCATGGCGTCCAAACAGATTGAAACTGTTCACTAGTGCTTCACCAAAGCCGTATTTAGATTAGCTTTCTTGTCCAACCTCTTTGTGGTCGTTAGTAAAATCGCCTAGAAGAAGTCTAAAAAATTGCTCCTTATCCTGGTCCATCACGATTGCTTTGGAGTCTATAACTGTTTTTGTTTTCTTATTTCAATATCTCCAGCATGGGTTGCTATGATATGAAACATTTTTGAATAACGTGCTAGCTTTACAAGTAATCCAATTGGAAAAAGGTGATACAATCCATCACGAATTTCATAAGCGAGTTGGCAAAACCTGCTGTCAAACAAATCGATTGACCACAATTTAACCGAAACGACTTCATAAAAATTATTGCATAATAATTTCGCATCACCCTTGGTGCTTAGACTGTAAAATATTCACCTCCATTCACCTGCCATCAGCTTCGGAACATGCAAATCAGATCATTACCGAAACGAATTTGCATTTCCTCTGCGCAGCGGATGAGACTCCTCAGCACCAGAAATGGCCACAGCCTATGGGTACTGCTCGGTCCTTCCGTGGCCACGCTTAGCTCGTGATCGGTTACCTTTTTTTTAATTTGATTAATCACGTACACTTTAAGGGGGACAAACCCTCGGAGCTTCATCTTGTATTCATGGCTTAAGACGTGACATCGATTTTTGCGTAATCGTGACGCGGTGACGCTTTTTAGATGGCGCGTGTGTCGGTTGTGAATATTCAGACCATAATTCGAAATGCTCTGCTTTAGACGCGCCGATTGCATTTTACCATAGGCCCTTCTGCACACGCGCTAATGTGGATTTGCACACCTTTCTCGGGTCGTCGGTGTGAAAACATCATCCAACAAGGGCCTGAAAACGATGCAGTTTGTTCATGCTTCAATGTGGATTGGTGACGGGTGCGATACCTATCGGGGTTTGCTCTTCAAGAAGTGAGGCAAACATTTAAAAGGTGTAGCTCAGTTGGAGAATGTGTAAATGTAAAATTTGACGGAACAAAATGCATGTCAAAAAACACAACTAATATACTGTTCAATGTTGTATAACATAACCTATCCTATAAGAATAAATTGCATGATAGTTACATTTAAAATTCTGCTTTAAGTCTTAGGATGAGGTGAATTCAATGTTATTTTGATGCTGTAGGATATAATTGAAATCCCCTCCTTGGTTATGGAACAGTTAGTGTTCAGTAAAGTTTCTAAAACTCATTCCGCTAATTTTTTTTCGCTGCCACGTCGTAGGACGTTTACATAAAGGCACTGACATCAAGTGTGATACTGGCAGGATATGCCGCAATTCGCTCTTAGACTTCTTACTTTCAATCGACAAAAAGTTCACTTTTCATTTTTGTGGCGACTTATGTTATTGTTTATCCATTTATTTTATGGAATGAACAATTGGTTTGCTCATGATATAATAACTAAATATTATTGCACCATTTTTGACAAGGGTGAATATTTTGATAATGGTAATTATCTGGCTGTTCAAAATTATATAACAGCAGGGACGATTTAGCAAACTATTTGGACATATGCAATCAAGTTAATTTAGCTAACAGTAATAGCTTTGCAGAATATAATGCAAAAAACTGAAGCTGAAATTAAGTCTTGCCCAAAGAACTTCTTTATTTACGTAAAAACTAAATTGAAATCAGACAACTTTCCTTCAATAATACAACATAAAATGTCGGGGATGGCTCAGAAACAAATTAAGATCTCTGTGTGACATTTTCAGAAAATTAGCGCAACCGTGATTATTCTACATTTAATCCAGAATTCTGAAGGGATATTGGAGTCAACTAAATTCAAGTACGATATTTTGCTGACTTGAAGGACTTCAGATGTCTCAAAAGGATCAGGACCTTATTTCCTCCAGTATTTATTAAAAATCTTGCGACGGAGCTGGCTGCTTCATTACTTTGGCTCTTCGAAATGTCATTGGAAAAGATCATTCTTAGTGCCTATCTTTTAAACTGGCCGAAAATCTGACATACGTAAGCCTTTATCTCTTGCATTCCAATTTTTTGTGAAGCAATTGTCAATAAAAAAATATTTCTCCAAATCAAAAATAGAATTACCCACATGCAACATGGCTTCTTTAAGGGACGTTCGACTTCGACAAATCTACTTGAATTTATAGATTATTAATTGTAATGCAATGGATCATGGAAATCACGTAGAAGCTCTCTATACAGGCTTTAGCAAAGCATGTGATCGCATTGGTATACCAATGTTGCTTTTTAAACCGCAAAAAATAGGAATTGAGCCATGACTTCTGAAATGGCTTGAATCAAATTTAACAAACCGCCAAGAAATTATAAAATGCAACTAAAACAAATCAAATCCAATTCAAGTCACTTCAGGTGTCCCCCAAGGCTCTCATTTGGGACCACTGCTTTTTATTCTATACAACACAAGTGCTTATTTATGCCGACGACATGAAACTGTTCTTGAAAATAAGAATTAAGAAAGACATCAACATATTCCAGATAGAAATACACATATTCCTCGAAAAGCCTTCTGCAACTTAATATAAAAAAGCAGAAAACGAAAAACACCAAATATATTAATCTCATTAGGGAATCAAGTTGTTGGAAAATGTGAAAGAGTGAAGGATTTAGGAGTTATCTTAGACCCTAAACTGAATTTAAATGACCACCATAACACAATTATACATAAGGCAAATAATACGCTGGGCTTTATCAAGTTGACCTCTACAAAACTTAAACATTATATGTTGCTCATGTTAGGCCTATTTTGGAATTCTGCTGTATGCTTATCAATATACCAGCACTGGAGCATCGTCGTGAATTTGCAATGGTTTCATTATAATCATATAATCATATAATACATAATCAATACTGCGAAACTATTGACTTAACTATGTCGAGGCAAAACATGAAGAAATATTTCAATACTACACGAAATGACACAAACTAATAAAGTTTACATGAAAGCACTCTCTACTTAACCTAAGTTTTGATATACTTAAAAATTTTTTTTTCATAATCTGAAATATTTGATTTGGATTATTTCTTTCAGTTTAATAAAGTTATATCTACATAAGAAATAGTTGATTAAGATGTTAATCATCCTTTCTTTAAAATTCTCTAACTTTCCAAGGTACATTATCCTCAGACATGCTAGCGGAGGCTGTTTTCCACCATCTCTTGAAATCGTCGATCCCATTTGCTTTCTTTTAATTTTCTAAGAGTTTCTGCTTAACCAGAGCCCAGTATTTTTCTATCGGGCGATGTTCTGGATAGTTAGGTAGATTGGCAATGTTTGGCACGTATTTGACCTCTTATGCCTTATACCATTCCAGGTCAGATTTGGCATCGTGACAAGAGGCCAAAAACAAAGCTGGAGAGTCGTGGCTTCTTATAAACGGTAGCAACCACTTTTGCAGACAGTCTTCCTCGTATACGTTCTTTTTGATTGTAACAATAAAGAAAAGACTTTTGGATTTTCAACCACAACTGCATATGACCTGCCAAACCAAATACTTCTAAGGGAATCTGGACACCACCATTATCCGGAAATACTCGGCCACGACGTTTTTTTTTGCATGTCGCATAGGTTCGTCGTTCATTTCCAAGTAACATTGTAAAAACCATCCAGCTTTATAAAAATTTATTAAAGTTTTATGAAAGCCACTAGAAATCAATTTGGTTTTATTATGGCAGTAAGAAGTGCCAATAGCTTTCAACATTCAGTCAGGTTTATGAAAACCTACACAGCTTCTCTACAACGATCTTAAAACCTTGTCTTCTTAAGTTCCTTTTACTCTTATCAGAGCTTTTATTTTGACTATATGAACTCGTTTTGAAATGCCGTTTTAGGACTCATTCCAATTATCTTATTATGGTCAGTTGGAAAAGCATTTTAAAACCATTTTACCTCCAGTAAATGCATTAAACGGAAAATTGGCATTAAGGAAAGTCACCAAACGACCAAATAGTTTTATAGTAGCCATTGCGAAGATAATTTGACTTTTTGGCAAAACTATGACTTTTTTCAATCGCCATATTGAAATATATAAAATTAATGAAATGTGTAAACATAAATTCCAAATTTTAAATGTAATACAAATGAACTGTTTGATCAGAGACCAATTTTGGCATTCTTTTTAATAGCCTTATTGAATTCCATAAATTTTCGGGAAATGCATGATAAATTTAGCGAATATATTTATTTAAATTTTGTTTATGTTGATGATAACTCGCATAATCTCCGAGGCGTATTTATTTTCGACTCTTATCGTGCCAAAATTCACCATAAAATTAAATGTGCATATCATTTGGAGCATAAGTAAGATATAAAAAAAATTAATTTTATTTTTTGATATTTTGCTTTCTAACAAAATTCCCCGCAACACTAGAACTTTTTTTTCGATATTATTTACTGTTCAGAATGAATCAGAAGAACAGAGAATCGGACAAAGCAGAACAACAAAAACCAACCACGATATCACCTTGCAGTTTGACAGCTGTGGCCATTTGGCCCTATACTGGTTTTGATTGCATCCAACTGGTTTTATGAAGGTTCTCAAGTGGTCATAACATCTTTCACTAGCACATTTTAAAAATCTTTATGGCCTTGTAAAGGTTTAACACATTTCGGTTTAAAGATGCATAGATGAGTTGTTGGTGGACAAAACAGATTTGAATGTAGTTTTATCACGGTTTTATACGGTTGCAATAAAAACTAATATTGTTACTTGTGTTATGTACCAGAGCTTTTTAGCAAAAACTTGATACAAACCTTCTTAGCACAACTTTTTCCACTGAAATTTTACTTGTTATCACGGTTCGACACCCTTTTCACTTTGTACGCCTTATTTTTATGCTCTGCTTTACATTTTGCAAACATGATTTTGATTTTCCAACTTTAGGTTAGGATTTTCCTCAATAATAGCTACCACCTTCTTGTTCATTTTGCGGGAGCACACTTTTCGGTTTGCTCTGTGTTGATGCGGAAACGTCACAGCCAGTTGTAAGAGTTGAAACAACTCTGTGCTCGCCCCTAGATAATTTCAACATCTGGTCCACACAAAGGGGTTTCACATTTTTGGGACAAAGTTAAGTCACCTTGATCTCAGCATAATTAAACATTCGCTTCGGGTTATTGAAGATGGAAAGGTCAATTCCATATTTCTGCAAAATATCTTCAACTTAAAAAAAAACAGCTGAGCAATTAATTCTTTAATTACTTTAGCGTCAGATCTCGATAAATTCGTGGAGAACCAAAGGGGTAAGACAGGTCCAAATTAAGCGCTATTCCAGTGTTGCTCTTGAAGTAACTCGAATTAATGTCT
>JASCZW010008963.1:0-46030 GCA_034211315.2 Aedes japonicus
CCCCACCATGGAGTGGATTTCTTCCGTACCGTACTAGTCTGACGAATGCGTTTTTCGGCACTTGATTTGACTAATTCGTGTAAAGTCACTGATGGTGGTTAGCTGATCCGTCCGTTCTTCAACGTGGGACTTCGAGAATCCCTGCCAGTCCGCGAACTGGCACTGCCTGCGCTTTGTTTGTTTAAAATTTATCTACTGCTGCCCGACTAAGGAATACGAATACTGGAATACGATCGCTTACCCTGCTACCATCGTCAACTGACCAATCCAGCAATATAGGCTAGCTCGGTTGAGACGATGGTCAGGTCCATTGGTGAACACTTCCCGGTCCGCGCATCGATTCGGGTCCGCCCATCTCCATTATTTAGCGCGACTAGTCCATTTTCAACCACAAAGGACAAAGGTGAGTTGCCCGTCGTGAAGTTCTTCTGAGATCCCCACGCTTCATAATGAAGCATGGGACTGTTTCACGGTTCGTATCACGTTGGAAAGAGTATCCTACAGTTCTTCGGCGGTAGTACTTGTACTCGTTCCGGATTTTCGCTGCTACTACTGGCAGGGACGGGTCCAATTCAACTTTCTGTGGGTCAAACTCCTTCAGAATTGCCAGTACAATACCTAGTGGTGTCTGATTTTCGGGGTCTCCAAGTAACCAGTTAGATTCTTCCCTGAGATAACGTCCCAGGAAAGAGACGTCCTTGCATCGAGTTTCTTGTAGAGCGATTGCAATGGGTTTCGCAATCTAGAAGAAGTAATTCGTCACGGCTGCTATTAATGCTGTTGATGTTCCATTGTGCGGCTAGGATGTCCATCGTTGTGTTGGCTGATGTCATATTGATTCCAGTCACTGTTCCTCGTACTGCTTCTTCCTCTTCGTCCGATTCCATGTATTCATCATCTGTTACGTCTTGGGTTCCGAAATAGAAGCTCGAAAATTCCTCTGTTCCACCCACAAGTTTTTTGTATGGGGGAGAAACAGTTCCGGATCTTGGCTCGTCGTTTTTTTGCTTAGGTTTTCGGTTCTGTTTGTTTTTCTTTGTTTTTTGTTTGGTTTCCAATTGGTTTTTTCCTTACTTATCTTTCCGGATTCGCTTCTTCTTTTCCTGCATGTCTTCCAACGTTTTCCGGAGTGTAGCCAACTCCTGCTGAAGTCCCTTCATTTTTTTCAGTTCCTTTCGTAGCATATCGATTTCACGTAGCTTGTCATCTTCATTTAGAAGATTTTGGACCGAATTCACGGCCGCGTAGATGGAATTTTCATGGGTCCTTTTCGTATTGCGTGAAGCCCTTCATCATCGTTCGGTGACCTTCCTTGCAGTGGAAGCAAAAAGCTATGTTGGGACAAAGTTGCTTACCACTTACCAATCAGGCCAAGGCCGGCGTGGCCTCTGCTATACACAGAAGTTATCTCCATTGTAATTGGTCCATAGCTGTACCTCGCGAGCCTCGCTGTCTGCGGAGAGTCCGCAGGTCGCCTTCTACTTGATCGACCCACCTTGCTCGTTGCGCGCCTCTTCTTTTTGTACCCGTCGGTTCGTTTTCGAGAACCATTTTCACAGGGCTATCGTCCGACATTCTTACGACATGCCCAGCCCATTGCAGTCGGCCGGTTTCAGTGGTATGTACGTTGGGAGGTTCTCCCAGCAACTGATGCAATTTGTGGTTAATAAACCACTTCCACGTTCCATCTTCCATCTGCACTCCACCGTAGATCGTACGCAGCACCTTCCACCAAGGACGCGTTGGTCCTCCACAAGCAATGTTCATTTTTCGGGGCCGTAGAGACCTACCGGTCTAATTAATGTCTTGTAGATGGTCAACATTGTAGTTCGGCGAACTTTGTTCGATCTTAGCGTCCTTCGGAGTCCTGAGTAGGCACGATTGCCAGCCATAATGCGTCTTTGTATCTCTATGCTGGTGTCGTTATCGGCGGTTACCAATGAGCCCAGATACACGAATTCGTCTACTATCTCGATTTCCTCAACGTCGTTTTGAACTCGTGGTAGGAGGCTAACATTGTTTTCCCGTGAGCCTCTTCCCTTCATGTATTTTGTTTTCAGCGCATTAATCACAAGCCTAATTCTACCAGCTTCAGCCTTAAGTATGATGTACGTCAAAGTTACGTGCTAGGATGTCAACGTCGTTGGCGAAGCCAAATAGTTGGATAGACTTCCTGAAGATCGTGCCACTCGTGTCTATCCCAGCTCTTCGAATCCCACCCTCCAATGCAATGTTAAACAACAAACACGACAATTCATCACCTTGCCGTAATCCTCTCCGAGATTCGAGTTCCTGATACTCGGACAACATACATCACTCGATCCATCGTTGCTTTGACCAACCGCGTAAGTTTTTCCGGAAATCCATATTCGTGCATAATCTGCCATAGCTGGTCTCGATCGATTGTATCATAATCTGATTTGAAATCGATGAAAAGCTGGAGTGTGGGCGCGAAAATCTGGTCCGCATTATGAATTTTACTTGGTATTGCCCATGAACTCCTTTGCAATTGGTGATAGGCGGTGGCATCAAATTTCGGAGAGTTACTAGTAGGCGGCGCTCAGTAGCGTGATTCCAGGATAATTGCAACAATCCAGCATTTCGCCATGTATACAGATGGAACACACTATTCCTTCCATCCAATCCTCCGGTAAACATTCCTCCTCCCAAATCTTGGTAATTACCCAGTACATCACTCTGGCTACTGCTTTACCTCCGTATTTCTATAGCTCGCTTGAGAGGTGGTCAACTCCAGCAGCTTTGTTGTTTTTCAACCGACCAATTTCCTCCTCAACTTCCTGAAGGGTTCGGGTCGGGATCCTGTCATCTTCTGCGCGTGTTCCTGAGACTTACTGCCATGCCACTTTCGTTCGCTGTTACATTTCCGTTCAGGTGCTCGTCGAAGTACTGCTTGCACCTATCAATCACCTCGCACTCTCCTGTGAGAATGTTGCCTTCCAGGTCTCTGCACATATCGGCTTGTGGTACGTATGCCTTCGCGTGAGCTGTTCAACTTCTCGTAGAATTTGCGTGTGTTGTTAGCGCGGTATAGCGTTTCTATTGCTTCGCGGTCTCGATCTAACGAATCAGAGCGATTTGCCCAGTTCCATGTTCCGAGTTTCCAATCGTAGTCCTCATTTCGTCGCGTTAGGTTTTTGCCGATTGTTCCGGTCCATATTAACTTCTGTATTGTTTGTAACATTGATTTTTCAAGGGCGGCTTGTTGGGCCTTCCTCAACTCCCAGTCTTGCCGGAGGATCATGG
Organism: Aedes japonicus; assembly: GCA_034211315.2. Lineage (NCBI taxonomy): Eukaryota > Metazoa > Arthropoda > Insecta > Diptera > Culicidae > Aedes > Aedes japonicus. The sequence continues at coordinate 3,265 of JASCZW010008963.1, forward strand.
TGCACAGCACTGTTAAGAGTCTCACGTTGGCCCGAAGACGATGATCCACCGCTCCTAACATGGAGAACAGGCGCTGTTTTGAGCCATCCATGACATGGAGAACAGACGCACGGATAGACTGCACCCTTTGAAAAGGAAGCCCCTTTCTCTGCCAGCATTTGACCAAGATCCCACCGGGGTTGGTTACCCGAGCTTTCCAATTCATACCCCAATCGGCACCACGGGGAGCTAGGGATAGGAGTGACTGGACAAGAGGCTAAGACTCGCAGTAGGATCTATTTTATACCTGGAGGTACGCGAAGACCTATGAAACGGATTGTCATTTACCAACCTACCCTTGGGTATGCGAGTAACTTTTTGAGCAGTTACATCGTTCGGTCGCTTGGCAACATGGCTTTGTAAGACCTACTTCGAAGCAGTTGTAGCATGTCATTGGCAATGGATAGTACGTTTCGGTGCGTAACAAAGGTAGCCCGAACTCAATGGGCCTTGGGATTACAGTTCCATTTATTGTCAGAACCAGCGTCGGTGTATTTACTCTGACTCCAGCGGGTGATCCGTCTAATCAATGTAACTCCTTGTGGTTTAAGGTCATCCAATAGTTCTTCGGTGGTCGCGTTAATGGCTTCACGACAGCTGACTTTGCATTGGCCAGTGTTTAGCGTGTGATGCAGCGTTACTTCCACCTTGGTTCCGTCGATAAGTTGTGTCACAGGCAGTAGCTTCTTACTTGGTAACCGTTGCTTACCTCTAGGAAGGTCATTAATTATTTCACGCAGTAAGGGGAAGGAGGTTTGGGAGAAGTGGCGATCCAACAAAAAAATTGAAGGTCCATACAAAAAACGTGACAAGGGTTGGGGGGAGGGGGGTCAACACTCGACTGTATGGATGAGGAATTACTACAGAGGCTGTCTTATTTTTGGGAATTCTGGCGATTTAAACAATTTATAAAGACGTTTCGTTATATTGAACAAAGCGATGCCTTAAATACACTTTAAAACCAATTTTAACATTTATTTAACTCTGTACAATCATACTCTTCATAGTCGTCAGGTTTACAATTTCCTTCAAACTTACAGCCTACCCCGTTGATTTTTTCTTTTGAAACCTTTAACTGTTCCATTTGCGTGACTCAGCTCGTGGCTCTCAACATGATCAGCCCGATCGAAGGGTTTGTTGCAGATTGAACAACTAAATCGGGCAATTCCATGGTGCAGATCAACGTGGCGCTGAAGATCCCTAGCACGGACGAACTGTTTCGGACAATCGGCACACTTGAATGGTTTGTTCGCAGCTAGATGTCGCTGTTGATGTTGCTGCATGGTATTCATGTCCTTGAATCGCTTGCCACATACATAACAGCGGTGCGGCTTGGCTCCGGAGTGGGTATGCTTGTTATGTTGAATCAGCCCTCCTTGGGATTTGAACGATCGGACACATGTGGCACAGTTCCAATCACTGGTATATCTTTTCAACAGCTTCGTTTTCATGGGTCGCTTCTTGACTCTTCGGGGTTGTTCCATTACTTCCGCTGTTGGATCGCCTTCAATTTTGACCGCGATGCTTTCAGATGGTGTGGCAAGACTTAGCTGCTCGATTTGGGAATTCCACTCTTGTTTGTATTCGACGGCTGGAACTTCGTGTAGCGGTGCGTACTGGTTTTGAAGGGAGCCGTACACATCCGGAACGTAGTAGTTCTGTTGAGGTGATTCATAGAAATTGCTCTCAAATCTGTAGTAACTCCACTGTTTAGTTTTCGTTTGCCAATACGAGTTGAACGGCAGTGTCGGATAACAGACGTCATATGGCACCGGTGCAGAATGAACGGCAAAAGTACCACCATAAGTCATCTGCGAGGGCTGTGATAACACCATTATATCATACGAATCCTCCGGGTAGTGTTGAAATTGATTCTCTCCGAAATCTGGTGACACTGCGCTCACTTGTGTTTGTTCTTCTTCGCAATTCACGACATAATTCAATATATCACCCAAATTAAATTCTTCCATTATGATTATTGTTGTAGTACGGATGTGGTTGCTTATTGATGATGACTTGGAACGTTGTTTCTCCGATGTATTGTAGCAATATTTCTAGTAGTAGTACAACACTTGCATGCACATATTGTACTACTACTAGAAATAGTCGGCACATAAAAGACATCTAGGATCAAAGCAAAAAGATACTGTGGGATGTGTTTGTCAAGTGCATTTGGATTAGTATCCCCAAAATACTGTAAACACAAATAGTGACATCACTATTTAATACCATGGGCAGCGTACATCCATTAGTGCCTAACCGAAACACGTAACCAATGACTTCTTCCATAAAATTTCTTGTGACCCAAAGGCTACCCATGTAAGCCTTCAATTCTATCGGACTCTTCGCAATGCCCTTGGTGAATTGATTAGACGAGTTTTCAAGGACGAGAAATTTCCGAAAATGTCATTGTTAACGTTTGTCAGTTAGGCCCTAATGGAAAATCTTTGTGGATTTGTGAATTCTCGAGTTCTTTTTCAAACATACGTATTTGCTTTTGTAAACAAAGAGGGGAAGTAAGATTCAAACGTTAAATTCTTGAAACCCTTAGTAGTTTCATGCAAACTAGGACCACCAACACAAGAAATAACATTTTCCTAACATGATGGTGATGTTAGTTTCTGTTGAGGTGCTGAAGTTTACGTGTAAATCTGGTCTGTTTGAAAAAGTACTCGACATTTCGCCTTTATGGAACAGTGGTGTCACTCACACAGTTTTACGAATTGCTTCACCTCGACATTCCAGCAGCGTTCGGATCAGGGGAGTGATTAGGCTTAGTGACGTTTAACACACGCACACTACAGCGCCATTTAGATCAAAGGAGTGCAAAATTATCGCTCCTCTGCATGTGCCAGAAAGGGAAATGTGGTTAAAAGGCCTAATACCTTATCTGACCGGGGAACCTCTATTAAGTACGCCACGAACCCTTTCCAACCCCGTCCACATCCCTTATCATCACACATTTTGTATGAACATCAAACAGTTTTTGTATCGTTAGCTTTCAAGACTCCCCGCTTAAAAGTGTGACGTTCTTAATGGATGTTCCCAGGTCGGTTTTCACGTCACAGCTTTGCTTTGGTATCGACACCATGTAAACAATTCGAAACCATCGAACAATGCGCTTGTTCCGCACTTTGGATATAAAGAAAAAATATTGCACACTGACTTGTCGTCTCGAATGAACTCAAACGTCTACAGCAGACGTTCAGTTTAAAGAGGCATAAGTTAAATAAATGCAGCACACTGACTTGTTTGGATTCTCAACTTGCTTGACTACTTAGAATATTTCATTTATATTATTTTGAATAACTCTCATCTTAAACCTCTCTCTGGTATACCAAATATTTTTGTTAATGATTTGATTAGGTGTATTCTGAAATGTTGTTGTAATGGTTCGTCCAAAGTTGTACTACTGAGTCAAATATTGTTCGCAATTGCTAATGAATTTAGACCAAGCTGTAATAGACGTTGTCTCAAATTCTATGCAGTATGGACCCAGAGCCAAGCCAAATGAGTTAACGAATCAACTTGACCCTTTCCGATTTGGATGAACCATTGAAAATGGGTTTGGTATAAGAAATCGATTTGAAGTTTTCATAAAGGCCAATGTCACAAACGTAAACAATGGCTTCTTCCGCAAATTTCTTGAAAATGCAAACTTGCTCAAGTAAACTGCCACGTTTATGGAAATTTTGAAAAAGGGCGCATGTGTTGCCATATGTGTATTCTTCAAAATATCATAACTTGGTATCCGTTGATTTTAATGAAATTGTGTCTTAGAAGAAGTAGAAGTGTAGATAGCCAATGAAGCTTTGTTAAAAAATTTGGCGCAGCTAAAAGGAACTGAATGAACTGGACAAAAATACGTGGGGTATCCATACTTGTGTTACAAGGGAACCACCATTGTGTTGTTTTCCGAAGCTTGTCAGGTATTTCAAATCATCCTGTGCTACTACAAGCCATCGGGTGGACTAAAGCCCGAATCAATGTAAATTTTGACGCATTCATGTGATCATAACTTAAGAATTAAACAACATACACAGTTGATCAAAACATCAAACAAAAGGGTATTTATTAATCGATATACAACAAGTAATTACATTTCACCGTTTCGAACGAACTGTCACACTTTACTTGTGATCGATGCCATCATGATCTGCACAGCCGCTGGTGACACTGTACCGGCGAACTTATTCCCCTTTAAACGCATTTGTTGTGCATATGTCACTTTTTTACCGCATCATCGAAGTTTTTGCTTGGCAATTGCCCAATATTTTTCGATCGGTCTGAACTCAGGGCAATTCGGAGGAGTGATCTCTTTGGCGACGAAATTAACTTTGTTTGCAGAACATCATTCTCGTACCTCCTTGGAGTAGTGGCAGCTGGCTAGATCCGGCCAAAACATAACGTTGGTCTTGTGTTGCCGAATGAAGGCAAAAAATCGCTTTTTCAGACACTCTTTAATGTAAACCTTCGACGGCATTGTGTAAGATTTCATGAAAACCTTGGTTTTAATGCCACAACTGCAGATTGCTTGCCAAATCATTAGTTTCCGAGCAAATTTATCAGAAAAAAAAACAAATTTATATCTGGAAGGGACATTCCCACGACCAGTTGCCAGGTAAAATTTTCGTCCTGGGATTTGTTTATAGTTCATTTTGACATATGTTTCGTCATTCATTAAAATACAGCCTACAAATTTCGACAAAACTCGTTCGTATAGCAATCGTGCTCACTTTTTGGCCACTAAATTTTGTTTCAGGGAGCGATTCGGATGGCTACTGACACAAAAAGACTTATATCCTTCTCTTGAAAGGATTTTACGCACTGTGGTAAGGTTAGAATCGTATTTTTTTGCCAAATCCCGTATAGAGACACCTGGGTTGCCTTTCACGTACTCTCTACACCTTTCTCGTCAGCTCTTTGTCCCTAGTGCCACTTTTATGATAGACACTCAGAGTATCCATGTAACGTTTGATTACAAGGCCCACTGTTGACTTCGGGAATGCTAACACTTTTGCGATTTTTGAGGCAGACCACGAAGGATTCTCTAGATGTTTGGGCAGAATTACACAATACATCCACATTTAGTCCAACACAAACGAAATAGCTGGTTTGTTCCAGAAGAAAATTTCACCACTACCATCACTTCGTTTGAAAAATGCGATAAAAGTCAACGATTTTAAGCATGACTTTTCAAAAGGACTATGTCGCAAATCTATACATATCGAGTTTTTCATTCTATCCTGTCATTAATTGCCTAATAATATTATGCGCCAAATTTCATATGAGACCTATCTGATCTTTTTAAATGTTAAGCAAATAGTTCAGATACACCACACAGCAAGCCGACGTATCTGCGCTTAAAAATTATCCTCGGTTTATCTGTCATGACGGAAGTGCTAAACGTTCTGAAATACCGACGTATCCAACAGATGTATGTTACAATCGAGATGTGACACTGACGTACCATGGTGTATGTGTATGGTATGGAGGCAAACCGGTGTATGTGTTAATTTTCTCAAAAATAGAGCGAGAGTAAATGATAACCAGGAATTTTAACACTTTTAATAATATTCAACCCTGATAGATTCAACATATCGAATAAAACTTGAAGTACAGTGAAATAGGTTTGAGCATCTGGAACTTCTACCTCATATTTTTCAATTCCTATCAAATATTAGATAAGTCTTTTTGAAAAGTTATTCTTGATTTATTTATTTACCAGGTTCTATTACCGTAATTGTTGACTTCCTGGGGCCTTTTCTAAGTGGTGAGGCAACTTCTAACCGAGTAGCTAGAGTCATGACGCCAAGTTATTCCAGAAAGGATGATGAACTGCAGCGGTGGTGAAATCACCGACAAACCGACACGAATGACAATAGAAAATGTGCTTGTGTGTATGTGTGTATATACAATCCAACGCTCACTGTCCGGCAGTGTTTTTATGGAAGAAAAATATTTGCAGTTGAACGAACTATTGTCGACACGGCAAATATTTTTAGCCCGGGAGTTTGAAGGTGATAGCTCTGTTGGGTTCCAGTGATCCATTTCAGAATGCCTGGTTACTCACGTTCATTCCGAGGTCACTTTCACTTACAACAAGCCCCGCATAAACACAGGACAAACATCAAATGGATATAAGTACAGTGCATACACTTCCATCATCAAATCCTATTGTTTGAAGGATGGCACGTGTTTAGCAGTATCGTTCAAATACAGAAAGATCTCACCGGATATTGTTGCAGATGTTCAGTCTTCATTTGGACGGCTTTCCTGTGATGCTAAAGGATGCATTTATGTCTTTACAGAAGTAGCACTCCGCTATTCGGCAAATATTTTCACATCATCCTTTTCGAATGGAACAGCCCGAATACAATTAGTACCTCGCGCACAATGCAATACAACAAAAATCACAGGTGAAAAAACACTTCAGAGAGAAAATTTAACTTGAAAAACCACAATCTGTGTGCAACGAATAAAATAAAACTTCACAGCTCTCCATCTGTTCACCACGTGGTGATTGCACCTAAAATTAAATGCCAGCTACTCACGCACGCATGCGCGATAGCTTTGTTCTTTGCTTCTGACCAGCAAATGGCGGTTTTCTACATTTCAAGCAAAACAATGCATTAGGTCCTAAGTATCATTGAGAGACTCTCTCTCTGTCGACTTTCTCTTTGGGTTCCTACGGCTATGGAAAAACATGTTCAACTATTTTCAACATACAATACGATAGTATAAAGTGTTATTAGGGATCCAGTACGTTGAAAACATCAGCAAATCGTTCAATAGACAAGCTATTAACCCAAGAGAAAGTCGACGAAGAGAATCTCTCAATGTTACTTAGGACCTAATGCATTGTTTTGCTTGATTTTTCTTTTTTCTCTCTCCACAGTCTGTCAATAATCAAAATCCCCGCTATGAGGCGACTCTATATCAACTTCCACACTGCTTATAATCATCAATTCACTTATCTAATCATTTATGTCCACGTGGCACGATAGTACCAGCACTTCAAGGCCACTTAGCCTAATTGCGGCAAAGAAAAATTTCGTCATGCGGTGCGTGAGAAAAGGTGGAAACATACTATTTCTTTCCTTATCAATCAAGTGAGAAATCCTATAAGAATATCTTAATATTGAGTTATGTTTTACAGCGTTTGCACGTGGCGGCTAAGGTTTTGTTTTTGTGTTTCACGTGTGTGCAATCAACTAGAACATTATGGGAAAAGAAGTGTTGATAATTCTTTCAAAGGTTTATTTTGTTTTCATGTTACGTTAAAGCCCGTATGATGATTTGACAACCTAGAAGTTCATATCTTGCGCCTTTACTGAGCATGTAATCACTATGTGTTCGATTCGCGTTCGGTTAGTAGTTTCAGCGCGATTTGCGATCATCTTCGTATTTTATTACCTATTATCTAGAGAGTAGGATCGAGCGGCTGGACTTGCCATAAAGGATAGATTTGTTTATCAGTATTTCATCGTAGCGTTTGCATTGGGGTTACACTTCTGATCTTCAACTACTATTTCCGTGTGATACTGACATGCGCTTGTGAGCGGTATAGAGTTGTTTTTTTAATATATTTGTTCAGCAGTATTATGATTAGACATGGTGGCGCTGGTTGGAGTAGCTTGGGTGGTATTGACAGTTTGACATTTAAAGTAATTAGTAATTTCAGTTCATTGTAAAACCATCTTTGCATTAGATTTATCTTGAGTGCATGGAGCAACATGAGCAGCAATAAAGGCCCAATATGTTTTTAAACGTTTTATATTTTTGGATTGTATAATTTTGTTTACGTTATTAAATTATAGTAAATCATTTCATATAAATTAATTTCATTATTTTAAATCAGTGTTGTACCTGTGGAATCCACTATAGACGATTGTTGCAATGCAGGAAAGCGGAGCAGGACATTGAGGTTGGAGATATTCTATTCTTTGTATAATATGTAGTTTCGGGTCATCAATGGAACTACCAAGATTTGTAGAATAATTTTAAATGCATTATTTTTTCTCGTGGCTGTGATGCATTGTCTAGATTTTCAGATACATGACGGACTGGCAGGTTTTTCTGCAATTGCGGCAGGACAGTAGTCTGCAGACATGGAGTTACCAGTGGAATTATTGTTATTGACTGATATTATAATATCCATTCACTATATTATTAATATATATTATTTTATATGACGTTGAATATTTAATTTATTTTTTAATTATCATTACCATTGTTATTATTATTTGTGTTTTTTATGATTTATATAAAAAAACAAACCTTATTTTATTATACTTTCATACATTACCCTTCTCTGGTAGATTTTGCGTGTTCTGAGTGGAGCTTTATGACTGTTATTCCACGCACACTTGTGCACCATCTGAATCCAGTTAGTGGAAGCGGGAGGGGGATAGTTATGTTAAATTCTTGTGTCACAGAGCATCCTTTCAAGAAGGCAACACCACATGTGTTTGGTATTAGGCAGTACTTTTCTTCAAACAGATTGTGAGGGTCAGTGCTTTGTGACGATAATAATAATAATAATAATAATAATAATAATAATAATAATAATAATAATAATAATAATAATAATAATATTAATAATAATAATAATAATAATAATAATAATAATAATAATAATAATAATAATAATAATAATAATAATAATAATAATAATAATAATAATAATAATAATAATAATAATAATAATAATAATAATAATAACAATAAAAATAAAATAATAGTCATGTATCATGTGTGGGACTTCTTCGGAATGCTGATTAGTTAGAATTTGCAGGTTTGGTGTATTTTATTTCAGCATTTTAGGTTCATCTTGGTGTAATTGATAAATATGTTTGATTTACGCTTCCTCAGCTTGGTAATAATTTTCATCTTCTTTCATCTAATTTCTGGGTATTTGGGAGTTTTAACCCACCCATTCCACGCTGTGTGGAATGTATGCTGTAGCTGGTTGTTGCTAAGCTCATGGTTTTAAAACTAATATCATTTTTATATTTAGTTAATGGTTAAGACTACAGTAGCTGCAACAGATTAAGTCTTTGATGAGAGGGTGAGATATAATTTCACTATCGTGAGCGTAGTATAATTTTTTCAATGGTATATTTACTAGTTCATATAAATATTATCCGTTATGCTATGATATGATGATCAAACATTTCAATTTATATCATTAAATTAAATCATTTTAGTATCTCGACCTCATGATCCATTAAAAATGGTTATTTCGATGCAAGTAAACGGATTAGCACATCGAAGATTGGATATACTGTTCTATATATGATTTATACATCCAAATTCCAAAGTTTTGTAAATTACTGTTCATTCCATTTTTTATTTCTTGTTACTAAGATTTGTGTTAACTTTCAGGTGCATAATGAATGGGCAGGTTTTTATAAAATTGCAGCTGGACAACAATCTGCAAACATGTAATGACGCATGTATTTTTATTTTCATTTCATATCATATATTTTATATTTTATATACTATTCTCTATGACATTATATATTGATCTAACAGTCGCATCACTATCATGACTAAGGTTTCATAAATTATGGTAGTATTGTCTTATCATTTTGACATTATTGACTGTATACTATTAATTATTGTCTTATTTATCCAACGGTCATTTTGATCCTTTCTTCTCCTCTACGAATTTGAAGTGTCAAGTGCGACCTCGGAAGGTAGCATGCTGAAAACTTACCGTATCACAAAAAATGAAAGTATTCTTTATACGGTACATAATTTCGGATCATCCATGGATTGTACAATAATTTTAATGATAATAGCAGTGTCTAAAATTGCGCATGACTACAATCGGCAGACATGCAGACGATACAAACATATCGTTTTATATCATAACATCCCTCCACAACATTTTTTGTACTATTTTCAGCTTCGCATTTATGTAAGAATAGCAGTGGTACAGAGATGGAACCAGGGTGCGGTGCGGCAATCAAGTAGGGTGAATGTTAACACTATCCACCTGAGTTCTTTTGAAATTTATAATTTTGTATATTTCATTACATTTATTACGCCAGAAAGGTAAATTTCTCTCAGGTACCATACAGTTTAGGAGAGGAGGTCTTGCGGTTATAGGATGATCATCTCCTGGTAGAAGCAGCAGTAAAAATGGGGATCAATTTTCAGCTGTATCTAGCACCGTCGGAGTTGCCTTCTCGAAAGTAGCAATGGATGTATATATAGATGTGTAGATACTAGTATGTGTTATTATATGATGCATGTTTTTTACAAGCTCTAGCATATTTTCATTAATAGAAATGTTGACGACTCTCTCGACCACTCAACCTTTAATTCCTGCATTATATTTTCTATTAAATGGCGTAATATGACCTTAACATTTCAGTACACGATCATCAACTACTATTTGAGCGGTTCAGAGGAACACAGCTGTTCATCATTATTAATTGCATATCATAAATATGATATTATGGAAGAAGTAATAAAATAATTAATAAAATTTTAATTGTTTCAGATTAGTGATCCGGCCGGTATAATTATTTTATTGCATTATATCAAATAATAATCAAAATTAATAAATGCTCTTCATTCCAGAAGGTTACATATCTATATGTCATGATTAAATACGTAATAATATAACATTATGGTTTTATATACAATTGAATGCTTTATTGATATTTATACCTCAATGAATAACAAGATGACCCCCACATTCCAGAGATACAGTCATCTATCAGTGATACAAAGTGGTACGAAGCTGCATATTATTATTACTGCCTTAATATTATTATTTCAGCAGGTTAATTAATTTATTTTAACATGGTTATCATAGGCTCGTGAACTCCAACTATTACATATTTGAACTAAATATCCTTATATAATCTTTTGCTCTACTATATATTCATATATAACATATTATTATTACATTACATCTATATTTATATAAATATAATAAATACTGGGTTGGGAGGGAGCACCAGGGTATCATTCAAGCTGAAACTGGACGATGGTTTGATTGACTGCCTGAGTCTAGGAGGGAACAAACAGTATCATTTCTTATCCTACCGATTCGAGTGTGGTGCTGCGAGTTCTACTCCAACAGTTTCAGGGAGAGTGACGCGCCCTTCTTAACAAGCCATCCTGTAGAAAGCTTAATGAGTATTGCGAATTGTGTTATTCGAATTGTTGGAGCATATCGTTGGAAGGAGATTCTTAATTTCCCGTGGATTTCGTGTAAGTGTCTCTGCTTACGGGTCCACCCCTCCGTTTTTGGCCCTTCATACAGCGATAGTGCGAATTCAGATCGGTGGCCCAATTTGATCTTGCTATTAAGTGGAGCTGCATCCAAGCCAAGGGCTAGAGGGGATGGTGGCTACCATACATACATACATACATACGTGGCACGATAGTACCAGCACTAACAAACACAACTAAGCTGATATTAACTTTCCCTCCGGGTGCGGGGGCGACCCTAGTAGCACACTTGTTGCAATTTAGTTGAGAAAACATAAATATGACTTGCTTAGTCATAATCAAGTTACTGCAACTAATTATGATCGTATTGTGCTACTTGGGGAGGCACAAAATACAAAAAAAAAACGAGGAAAAACTACCGTTCATCACAAATTTAGGGAGGGAATCGATCATATACACTAAATCTTACACAAAACACTTGTAGATTTTATGATTTCACTGTTCATTTAGGTTGAATTACGAATATTTTTTTCATTTTCATTTTCACGAAAAGGGCGCAGCAAAAACAAAACACGTTAGTTTCCAAGCCCGGCTTGCTGCGATCTCCGACATGAATGACAATAGAAAATGTCTTAATATTTCTGTTCAAATCATATTGCTGACATCTATAATCATGTTCACTAAAAACGTTTATTAAAGCCACGAACACGCTCCGGGAACTTGATGAGAAGGTTCATGTCTGGACACATTTTTTGATCCAGATAAAATGATTTATAGGTTTTGACAGATGGGATTGCTGCACATTTGAATCGTCCGTTATGATTCATGATCATAGATTGAGTTTTATCACCGACAAACCGACATGATACTCAATCTTCACTATTGATCAAGAATCCATAACGATCGATTCAAATTTGCAGCGATCCCATGCTGTCAAAACCTATAGAATTTTTTTACTCTAGGATCAAATAAATGTGTCCAGAATTGCTCAGAACATGAACCAGTTCTTATCAGAGAGTTCCCAAGCGTGTTCGTTGGCTACAATAAACGTTTTCAGCGAACACTAAGATAGAATATCAGTAATGTGTTATGAACAGAAATATTAAGACATTTTCTATTGTCATTCATGTCGGTTTGTCGGTGGTTTTTATGTCGTTTTTTTGGTGGTGAAATAGCTTCGCGAATACGGGAATGGATTTGTGTTCGAGTAGTCTAGCTTCCTACACAGAGAAAAACAAATAAACTAAAAAGCATAAATTCTATGCTAAAACCACATACGATCGATCTAGTCCTTGGAATTGATAAACCAGGTTTATACATTGATAAGAATGAATGAAATAAATGTACATACTCTAATTGTTATGTTTTGCATTTTCCGTGCGTGGAGTAACGATTATGATGTAGAAAGAGATATTCGCTCATCACCATGAGGCATCAAGAGTGGACAGTAATGTTTACTAGAATGAAAGATATAAAGAGAAAGTGTTGAAAGTTCCGTCAGTGTACGGTAGGTTGGAAATAGAATAGAAGTATTGAAAATTGAGCGAAAGGGCATGGGTAAAGTAGAACCAAGGGCGTTAACTTTGCCTAACATCCCACTGCGGGGTAGGTCGAGGCACGGACGAATACGTCACCTCAACAGGCAAAAGTAACGTGTTGGTACGCGCTCATGTACCACTGATAGCTTTGTGATAGTTTTTAGCGGTAGTTTGTATACACTCTGTTTTCATGCGCACATGGGAGAGGAACTCTCTCCTTTTTGAGTTTATTTTGATTCGAAATGTCTGAGATCACTCAAACCTTTTTTTTCTAGTTATTTATTAAAATATATGTGATATTCAGCTTTTTATCATTGGAGATGTATTAGCAACTGGAAGTCCAAATAATTTCTGGGAAGCTAAAGCTGAATCTCCGTTTATTTCCAGAAGGTTTTTTTTATAGTATTCCATGAGTGATCAGCAAAATTTTTGGAAATATAAACAAGTTTCTAGATAGGTTGTGAATTTTACGGCAATTCAAGGGACTTCTCTGAATTTCCGCCACTTCTCTTCTCAAAAGAGAGCGAGCAGACTTCATGATTATCCTAAAACTTTCAAAAAAGTATTCAACTTTCAAAAAGTTTATTCAACTTCTGAGAAGCCTAATCAAATTCTTTGAACTTCATTTTAACACGTACGCCCTCTGAGACAGAAAATTTCAAATTTAATATTATAATATTTCATCGTTAGTCATCGAATTTTGATGCGGTTTTGTTGCAATAGATCGCAAAATTATCTTTGTTTATATATTTGCACTGCTTACCCCGAAAAAAATCCGTAGTCTCGGATACCAAAGTGGGATTACTGGGGTAAGTACCGGTCCAGGGATGGTGGACAAAATATTTTTAGTAGCAAAACATGGCATGCGGCATACCAAACTTCATGATTTAGCAAAACTAGGTCATCAGAAGACATTTCCAGAATTTCTGACCATACTGGCTACTTAGCGAGGCCCTGCAGAATACGAGTTCCTCCGGGAAAGTAGCCATATTCAAATCTGTTCTAAAACCTGGCTTGCGACGCATCAAACTTCAGGATTTGGCATAACTTGTTCTTCGGGGGACATTCTGAGAGAGGAAAAGAAACCATATTCAAATCTTTTCCAAAACCAAAACAAAATTTACAACACCGGTGTAGTGATATTTTTGAATTTGAAGTCTAAAAAATAAATCCCATCCTTTGATTTAGACCTTTCTCGTTGACGATGCCTCTTTCAGTAGCCCAATTTAAATTTATGCATTTCAATCCAAATGCATATGAAAATTTAAGAGGATAATTTTGGGATGTTTTTTATTCTTGTGATTAAATAAATAAAATAGAAGCTAAACAATGTTTAAAAAAGTTCTTACATTCCAACACACGACGGCGGAGCGATGCAAGCTTCTCAAAATCCACGCGCTTACAGGGAGAGAAAATAAAAATAAAACTTGGCGTCAATTTTTTAGAAAATGTCATCAACTTGATCTCGACACTGATCGGACTCTTGCGTTTGTCTCAATGAATGGAATGGTCGGGACGAACACCCAGTGTGAAGCTTTCGCCAGACTATGACAAACATCAACATGATTCTTGAGTTCGATATTCTTTCACTGAAAAAAATCTTCTCTTTAAAATTGAATTGCTGACAAATCGTTCTCCTGATAATAATAAACGAATAAAGAGCTCTGAAAAAATATCAATCCAATGCAAGCTGAGATTTCTAGTGCAAGACATTCTCCAATTATCCAGCGCTTAACGCTAGGTCCCGGGAAAGGTTCGCTTTCACGCCAGTTCCCGCAATGCGCCGCCCCGCACATAATTCCGCCGCTACGAACTTCAATGCTGCCATCACCTACTTCTTCGCCAAAGCACGTAAAATTATCTCATCCACTGCGACGCCACACAATGCACACAGTACAGATTCCCTCTGACGCCGTACAGCCGTAATGACAACGACGAATCGGTTCCATAGCCCTACGGTAGGTATGTTGTTGCGAGTCCGGAATATACCGTAAACGGCGTGTGTTCATGATTACAATTATCCCACTCCCTCGGATATCGGTGTGCCACATTCTTAACTCCGCAACAGCACCTTTTTTTTTATTAAAAAGCCTCATAACATATGGCGGTGAGTGTCAAGATGACAACACGATTGCTCGCTCTGGCACTTTCTTCCACAATTGGCTCGTATTTTTGCCGTAATTGTTTACCTCTCTGATTGCTTTCAAGCTTGCATTCAAGTTCTCAGCAACTCGCTAACTGTTTTTTTTTTGGATTTTACAACCACAGTTATTTTTGAATATCGCTCCAATTTGAGTTCCATGCAAAATTTGAAGTCTGTGCCAGCACGATTTTCGGCAAGAACCATTAAATCCGCATCGCTTGACTTGCTCAGGAAGACTCTCAACAACGACGCGCGAAGGCGATCGTCGCCGTTAACAACCTTCCTTTGATGTTTCGGCGCCATTTGCCGGTTCAGATCACCTTTATTCGTGTTTTCTGAGATCCCCTCTGCGCTTTGAAGAGCGATTCTGGCAATGCAATTTTGTCACATGCTCGCTTCTTTGATGGGGTGAAGGTATGCAAATAATCATAAATGACACACCTTTCTTGGCGGGGAGCCACGCGATATTAACCTTGCAACTTTCTTGCCGGGAGATGAAGGTGGAAAAAAAAATGGCAAAAGTCCTTCGTCGAGGAAGTAATGATGTGCTTGATGGGAATTCATTGAGATCTGGAAACGTTGCGTGAGGCATACAATGAGCAGTTCTCAGAATCTCATTAAATGCATCTTATTGGACTCTCTTCTCCCTTGTCAAGCACCCGGCACTCCATTAGTGAAATCCCCCCGCAAAACTGTAAGCTTATTTTTCAACCTCATCGAGGAGACGCGGGTGGGTCTCGCTATTTTGCTGTACAACGAACCGGAGACACTGCCCGCACCGCGCACTCGAACGAAACCCCGTCACAGAAGGTAAGAAAACAATTAACAATAACCAAATTAAGTTAATCCAATTACAAAACAAGACATCTTGTGCACTAGTTGAGAGCGGCAGCAACTTCAGTCAGCGTCAGTTAGACCTCGACGAATCGGTCGGCGAGACGTGACTACCTTTTTGACGACGACGTTTTTCGCTGAGAAAATCTTCCCGGGCAGGACAGCTTCGCATGGCGGTGGCACTTCTTGAGTCGCGGTCGAGATCTGCACTCTCCGTGGGGGCTGTCTCCCCTGGTTGGCATAATTGGAAAGCGAAAGTGAGGGCTTCAAGTCGTCGTCGTCGTCGTCGGTCGTCGTGAAGCTTGGCCGCTACTGCTGCTGCTGCTGTTGGTTGTCAACAATGTTGAATTAATTAGCGTTATCGGTGGCACGCGCGCGAGCCTCTGTGTGCGGCTACTTGAGACGTGCGGGACGCTGCAAGATCGAGAGAGTGTGTGGGATGGGGAGATGGCTATTTTTTTTGCTCTGTTTCGAAAGAGTGTTTACATTTGTCTGAAGTAGGTCTTAAGTTACGGTAATTAGGTCGAATCTTGTTTCGGCCCGATGTGATGACGAAGAGTGATACGAATTTGGAAGAGAGACAAATTGTTCGAATTGCTGGGACTTGTTGTGTTCATTTTCTGTTTTACAGATTGGTGCCATAAGATAGTCACGCTCCAGTTGGTTGCAGGAATCTGTAATTAATGTGAGTTTGGGTTACGTAATCCTATCATTGTGTTGTTGACTATAAGCCCAATGAATCTTTGGGGTTTGGCATACATCACAGAAATGAAATGCGATTTTAACTTAAAATGTAGGAATATACGATACTATCTGAACACTGTTATACGTCTTCTGGTTGTCTGGTTACTGCTGATCTCTAACAATAGAATGGGACTCTCAACGGTGACTTTAGATTGCTTGATCTATGTATCATAAGCCGGGAATTTGCTTCTTAATGTTTGATCTTAGAGGCACCTGAACCAATAGTTAAACACTGTAGATTCAACCCATCTTAACAGATATCACTTCGGTTACGTGTTATGCTTTTTTGAATTTGTCGAGGCTTGACCCAAATGAGTTTTCATTTTGATTTCAACAATAATACAGCCGAACTAGCCAATTCAGGCAGTTTGAAGACTGTGTTGTTGTGTATTAACGAAACAAAGTTTATATGCCCGAAGGAATGCGATCTAAACTCTATATCCGTGTTGATTGAAATATGTAAACTACGGTAATTTTAAACGACAGTTCTTTTTATAGTTCAAAATCTCATCATCTGCTAACAATTGAAGCGAGTTTTTTTTTCCTTCTTTCAATTATGAGCAGCCCTTTCAATAAACATATTTCAATGCAATATTAAAATTCAACTTGATATTTTTAGCGCATTTCCCTGCTTTGAATCATGAGCAGTTCTGTTGAATTTCATAATTTTCAACTGAAGATTGCTTTTCTGACAATCTTTGATACAAAACATCAATTAATTGATGTAGAAGGAAATATTATCTAATCACCATGAAGCCTCAAGAGTGGACAGTCATTTTGCTTGAACGAAATATATGAAGAGAAAGTTTAGATAGTTCCATCAGTGTACGGCAGGCTGCGAAAAATTGAATAGAAGTATTTGAAAATTGAGCAAAAGGCACAAAAAACAATGAAATAACTTGATCAAACAACTTAAATAAGATGAAAAATATTGTTATTTTATGAATGAATGATTAACCAACATATATAAAAAGAGGTAAAAAAATTAACAAATAAATAAATAAAAAGATACATTAATTGATTCTTACGACAATTCTTATATTATTATGTAAGAAATATATAAATAAATAACTGAATACAGGTATAAATGAAAAATGTACATATAATTTCATAAGCGACCAAGAATATAAATAAATCAATAAATGAATAAATGCATCAATAAATAAATTATTTGATAAACATATTTAAATGAATAAAAAAATTGAATAACTTTGCAGATAAATTAATAAATCAATAGTTTGATTAAAAAATAATGAATCAAATAGATACAATAAAAAAATGGAATCAATAATAAACTAAAAGAATATATCTATATTAACTTCTCAATTATTCAATAAATAAAACAAATATATAATATATAAATTTATAAATATTTGAAACAATTTGCAAATGAGTCAATAAATATAAAAAAAATAAAACATAAATAACTAAATCTATAAATTGAATTGATCGATTTATAAATAGATAAATAAATAAATAGATAAAAATTAAGAAATAAATAAATGAATCAATCAAAAAATTAATCAATAAAAGCATATATTAATAAGATGACAAAGAAATCGAAATGATAAATAAATAATTCATTAAATCGGTATATAAAAAATAAGAAATACATTAGCAAATCAATCAATCATTGGAAAAACATATTAGTTAATGAAAATATTCATTACATTTAAGTTGAATGAATAGTTAGTAAATTTATTCCTGATTATTGTATATATTATTGTAAATAAAAAAAAAGACATGAATATATAAATCAATAATTGAAAAATATACTGATAAACACGATGATGTATATAAATTATCATGGAAGAAAAATATTGAAATTTTTTTTAAAAGTATTGACGGATAAATATATAAATAAATTAGTTAATTATTTAATAATAAATATATATAAATGGAAAATAGAAACAAATAAATGAAAAATTTTGCATATTATAAAAAAAAATTATTAAATGAATTTATCAATTTTCAAATAAATTACTGAATAAAAAACATTTAGTAAATACATATACAAAAATATACACAATAAAACTAATATATAGATAAATACATCAATCAGTTAATAAATGAATAGATGAATTAACAAATAAATAAAGAAATACGTAAATATATAAATGAATGAATTAATAGAACTTTATAAAATAAATTAAGGTATAAAATTAATATATATATAAAATAAATAATGAAATAAACTTATGAACCAATAAACAACTGATGGTACTTTTTAATATATAAATGATTACACTAACACACAAATAAATATAGAAATAAACACAAATGTTTAAATTAACTAAACATTTTATTTATAAAACAAATTTAAATAAAATATAGGCATAACATCAAATAAATAATTATGTAAGTAAATGAATCAATGAATGAAACAAATAAAGAAAAAAAAACTAATAAAATAATGAATAGTTAAATAAATGAATTAATAAATTAATTTATCATTAAATAAATCGATAATTAAAAATATAAATGAATTATTCATTTAATAAATGTATTGAGAAACAAAAAAATACCTAAAAATACTAATGAAAACAATATTCATCAATCCATAAATAAACACATTTTTATGTACCTAAATATTTTGAGAATTTTTTTTTTATGAATTATTAAATAAATAAATAAGCAAATTAGTTTTTTATTTATTGATTCAAAAATAAATAAACAGAAAACTTTATAAATAAATCAAAATATTAAAAATTATATCAATGAACTGAAATAATTCAATATTTATTGAATGACTAGTAGATTAATTAAAATACAAATAAATGTATAAAGAATTAAAAAAATATATGAATGAATTGAACCAATAAATACACTATTTGAATAAATTAACCGAAAAAGATAGACATTCAAGAATAGATAAATTAATTGATTTATAACAAAATAATTTTTTGAAAAAATGTATACATGAGTTTGTGAATAAGTGAATGAATTAGTAAATGAATAATTCAATTAATAAATTAGTGGAATGACAAATTATTATTTTATTAAGAAATAACTCAATAAATAATAAAGTTACTAAATACGCATATCACTCAATAAATAAATTAATCAGTTAATATATAAAATAAACAATGTTGTTATTAACAAGTCTAAAAACAAACAAAAAAATGAGTTGATAAAACTCATTAACAGATCACTTAATGAACAAACAAACGAAGAAATGCAAGGATTCTCAAGTAAATAAACAAGCTAGAAATAAAACAACATAAAATCTATTTTAATATAATGATAGCAATATATAATTGAAAAAAAAAACAATAATATCATCAAATAATAGTGAAGATATATAAAAAAAAAATAAACAGGTAAACTAATGCATTCATTAATATATTAGCAAAAAGAATAAAACATCATCAATTAATAAAATAAGTTCCTTATTATTAATTAAATCATAAAATGAATTCCTTATTATTTATAATATAATAAAATTGATGCCTAATAAATGAAAAATATCTAATAACAAAAAAAATGTATGAGTTTCTCAAAAAATCAATGATTAATTTGTTACCGAAGCAATGCAAAAATGAATGAAGAACTGAAAATATAAAGGAATGAATAAATTAATAAAAATATGTGTATACATATTAACATAACTTTACATGAAACAATAATAAAATAATGAATAAAAAAATAAATCACTAACCGATTACGTTAATGAATACGATAATTCAAAAAAAAAAATTGAAATGGAATAGACAAAAAGATGCTTAATTTAGTAAGGTGTTGAATTAATGAAGGAATCAATCAATAAATAAATTTATTTGCCATTAAGGAAATAATTATCTTACTTGATTAAAAAGAGTACATAGAGAACAAATGAATAAATACATTGAAATAAAATTAAAAATACTGTATGGTTACGGCAATAATGAAATAAATTAATATATTTATTAAAATGTATCAGTTGATTTATAAATAAATAAATAAATTAATAAATAAACAATGTTGATGAATTATTCAAAAATGCAATTTCCATTGCTAATGACGATTTAAAAATTGTATGTGGCCTATAAAAAGGATGGATAGGTTATGTGTAGCGATATAATACATCTCTATTATATGTGTAGCGATATAATATTCGCGCCTTCCTGAAGGATCAGCCACAATGTAAGGATTTGGTCTGTTGTGATCGTCCGTCTAAGGAGCTGCTTAAGAACTAACAAATCCACTCGCTAACGACGATAGACCGCAAAAGATGATCTGGGAAAGCACTTCATAGGTCGTGTTGAGAATAGTGATCGCTTGGCAGCTCTCACATTCCTACCTGTCATCCTTTTTGTAGGTTGGGCGTATAACTCCGTCTTTTCACCTCTCCGGTAGCTGTTCAGTATCTCAGATGCTGCCTATCAGTCGATGTTGATAAGTCGCCAACTTATCCGGGCCCATTCTTAAAAGTTGCGCTGCAATTCAATGCTTCCCAGTTGGCTTATTGTTCTGAAGCTGTTGGATAGCATCTTTAAATTATATTATCGTTGAAGTTGTCACATCATCCTCGTCCGCCGTACCGATGAAACAATCCCTGCTGCTATTCTGGTGTTCAGCCTCTGCGTCATTCAGGTATTCATCATAGTGTTGCATGCACCTTTCAGTTGTGTCACGGTCAATTGTCAAGATACATCCATTCCTATCCCGATACATCTCGACTCGCAGCGTAAAGCCTTTGCGGGATCTGTTCAGTTTCTCGTAGAACTTTCGGGTTTGTTGAGAACGACACAGCTGCACCATTTCTTTACACTCTAAAAACTCTAGGCGGCGCTTCTTATCCCGGGGCAGTTGAGCTCATTGTGTTTGTTGTACTTCATATTTTGACAGGTTCCCTGCTGTAGCAGCGTCGCCCGTGCTGCATTCTTGTATTCTAAAACCATCGGACAAACTGCGTCGAACTAATCGGTGCTTCGATTTCCTTTCATAAACCCAAGGAACCTTCTGCTGCATAAACTCATGGAACCTTCTGAAGCAGTCCTCAAGAGAGACTTGCGAACAGCTCTTCATCATCCGGCAACGCCGGTTCCAGGCTACCTTCAGCCGGTACCGAATGTTGCTTATAATGGACAATCTTTGGCACACTTAGACCATTGCAAGATAGTGGTTTAATTTGATGTTTTCGCCACCCATCCTGACGGCGATTATATCCGAGAAGTGGCTTCCGTCAATCAAAGCGAGGTTGATTTGTGATTCTGTCCGTTGGGATGATCTCCATGTGTATAGGGGCTGTGCTGATAAAAGGTACAACGTATGGCTATATTCTTGGAGGCGGTGAAATCGTTTCGTCTGAGCCTATTTGTCTATATTCATCTTACTGGCCAAGTTGAGCGTTACGCTTTCAATAAACATATTTCAATGCAATATTAAAATTCAACTTGATATTTTTAGCGCATTTCCCTGCTTTGAATCATGAGCAGTTCTGTTGAATTTCATAATTTTCAACTGAAGATTGCTTTTCTGACAATCTTTGATACAAAACATCAATTAATTGATGTAGAAGGAAATATTATCTAATCACCATGAAGCCTCAAGAGTGGACAGTAATTTTGCTAGAACGAAATATATGAAGAGAAAGTTTAGATAGTTCCATCAGTGTACGGCAGGCTGCGAAAAATTGAATAGAAGTATTTGAAAATTGAGCAAAAGGCACAAAAAACAATGAAATAACTTGATCAAACAACTTAAATAAGATGAAAAATATTGTTATTTTATGAATGAATGATTAACCAACATATATAAAAGGAGGTAAAAAAATTAACAAATAAATAAATAAAAAGATACATAAATTGATTCATACGACAATTCTTATATTATTATGTAAGAAATATATAAATAAATAACTGAATACAGGTATAAATGAAAAATGTACATATAATTTCATAAGCGACCAAGAATATAAATAAATCAATAAATGAATAAATGCATCAATAAATAAATTATTTGATAAACATATTTAAATGCATAAAAAAATTGAATAACTTTGCAGATAAATTAATAAATCAATAGTTTGATTAAAAAATAATGAATCAAATAGATACAATAAAAAAATGGAATCAATAATAAACTAAAAGAATATATCTTTATTAACTTCTCAATTATTCAATAAATAAAAACAAATATATAATATATAAATTTATAAATATTTGAAACAATTTACAAATGAGTCAATAAATATAAAAAAATAAAACATAAATAACTATATCTATAAATTGAATTGATCGATTTTATAAATAGATAAATAAATAAATAGATAAAAATTAAGAAAATAAATAAATGAATCAATCAAAAAAATTAATCAATAAAAGCATATATTAATAAGATGACAAAGAAATCGAAATGATAAATAAATAATTCATTAAATCGGTATATAAAAAATAAGAAATACATTAGCAAATCAATCAATCATTGGAAAAACATATTAGTTAATGAAAATATTCATTACATTTAAGTTGAATGAATAGTTAGTATAAATTGATTCCTTATTATTGTATATATTATTGTAAATAAAAAAAAGACATGAATATATAAATCAATAATTGAAAAATATACCGATAAACACGATGATGTATATGAATTATCATGGAAGAAAAATATTGAAATTTTTTTAAAAGTATTGACGGATAAATATATAAATAAATTGAATTAATTATTTAATAATAAATATATATATATGGAAAATAGAAACATATAAATGAAAAATTTAGCATATTATAAAAAAAATTTTTTAAATGAATTTATCAATTTTCAAATAAATTACTGAATAAAAAACATTTAGTAAATACATATACAAAAATATACACAATAAAACTAATATATAGATAAATACATCAATCAGTTAATAAATGAATAGATGAATTAACAAATAAATAAATAAATATATAAAGAAATACGTAAATATATAAATGAATGAATTAATAGAACTTTATAAAAAAATTAAGGTATAAAATTAATATATATATAAAATAAATAATGAAATAAACGTATGGCTATATTCTTGAGGCGGTGAAATCGTTTCGTCTGAGCCTATTTGTCTATATTCATCTTACTGGCCAAGTTGAGCGTTATGCTTCCCGATGACGATTTTGACCTTATGGCAGCTGTCGTATTCTCACTCCAGCCGCACGTAAAAAGCGTCTTGATCGCCATCGTGACGTGCTAACTAGGTGAGGACTACGCAATCATAGCAAAATTTTGTGCTATCGAGGCAATCGAGGTGATTCAATCTTCGTGAATCAATGAATGCATTTATAGACGATTCTTTTATCTGTACTTCCACATCTAAGCTTACCAGAAGTTCTGTGCAAAAATTGTCTCGTAAGATCGAAGGACTTCTCTAAAATTCTAAGGACTGCCCTAAAGCTCCCAGGACTTATCTGAAGATTCATGAACTATTTTGAAATATCCCTGAGTTTCTCTAAAGTTTATATCTTAATCTTATCCGATGACTTCCCTGAAGTTCTGTAAACTAATCTGAAGTTCCAAGGACTTCTGAAAAGTTCCAAAGACTTAGTTGAAGTTTCATAAACTTCTCTGGTGTTTTTTTTTTTCTTATATTCTGATGACTTTTCCGTAGTTCCGTTATATAATCTGAAGCTCTGAGGATGAAGTTCCGTGAACTTCTCTATAGTACCGGTAATTTCTCTGAATTTCTGAAAACGTTTCTCAAGTTCCGAGGTTTTATTATCAACTGTGTAAAATTCGCTAGAGTACCACGAACTTCTTTAAATTACCGTGAACTTCTTCAAGATTTCGTGAACTTTTTTGAAGTTCCATGAACCCCTCTGATGTTCCGTGATTTTCTCAGAATATCCGTGAACTTATCTGAAGTTCCGTGAATTTATCTTAAAATTGTCTCGTAAGATCCAAGAACTTCTCTGAAGTTCGGAAGTTTTCTGTAATGTTCCAAGGACTTCTCTTATGCTCTGAAGACTTATCTGATAATGCACCCTGAATTTCTCTAAAGTTTATTTCTGAATTATATTCAACTAGCTGACCCCGGTGCGACCGTTGCTACGCCTGCAACTTAATGCATGAACAATGGTTGTTTTTTTGTAAAGAGTTTTTTTATGACTACGAAGAAGTTCAAGTTTCTATCAGAAGATTCTGCTTACCAGAGATATACAGTGCTTGATTTATCTGGATAATTCTTATGTTTGATTGAAATTTGTGTTTGGAATCTCCATAGAAACATTTCTTGCATTAAAAAAAAACCCCAATCCAATTTTGGTTCCATTTGCTTGATTTGTTCTCAAGTTATGCATAAATTTGTGTTTCATTTGTATGATAGCCCCAACCCAACTCCCCACTTTAACAGGGGAAGGGGTCTTGAACATTTCTTGCCTCCAAAAACCTACACACTCCAAATTTGGTTCAATTTGCTTGATTAGTTCCCGAGTAATGTAAAAATTGTGTTTCATTTGTATGGAAACCCCTCTTCCTCGCTTCCAGAAGGCAAAGTAATCCAAACCACCGTAGAAACATTTATCTTCTTCAGAAACTTTCACATGCCAAATTTGGTTCCATTTGGTTTATTAGTTCTCGAGTTATGCAAAAATTTGTGTTCCGTTTGTATGAGAGCCCTCCCTCCCCTCTTCATATATTGGAACAGTCTCAAATCACCAAAGAAACATTTCTCTCCTACAAAAACTTCCACATGCCAAATTTGGTTCCATTTCCCTGATTAGTTCTCGTGTTATGCAAGGATTTGCATTTCATTTTTGTATGATCCCCCTTTTTCAGAAAGGAAAGGGGTCTCAAATCAACATAGAACCATTTTTTGTCTTCAAAAAGCACCACATACTAAATTTCGTTCCGTTTGCTTGATTAGTTCCCGAGTCATGCAGAATATTGAGTTTTATTTGTATGGGAGCCCCCTCTTTTAGGACGGGGAGGGTTCTCAAGCTACCATAGAAACCTTTATTGCCTTCAAAAACTCACACATGCTAAATTTGGTGTCTTATGATTGATTAGTTCTCGAGTTTTGTAGAAATTTCTGTTTCATTTGTATGGGAACGCCCCTTTCCAGAGAAGGGAGGGGTCTTTAACTATCATAAGAACCTTTTCCGGCCCCAAAAATCCTTGCATACAAAATTTCACGCCGATCGGTTCAGTAGTTTTCGAGTCTATTAGGTTCAGACAGACAGACAGACAGAAATCCATTTTTATATATATAGATGAATTCCCTGATGTTCCGTGAACTAATCTGAAGTTCTGAGGCCTTCTAAGGTTTCGTGTTTTTCTGAAGTATTAAGGACTTCTCTGAAATTTAAGAAATTCACAACAGTTTCAAGGACTTTTTTATGTACACAACAGTTTCAAGGACAACAGTTGTATGTACGTTTCTGTATATGCGTGGACTAATCTAAAGGTCCGCGAATATCGTCTCGTATGATCCAAGGACTTTTCTGATGTACGGAAGTCTTCTTTGAAGTTCCAAGGACTACTCTACAGCTCTGAAGACCTATCTGAACTTCTTTAAAGTTGCGTGAATTGCTCTGAAGTATCGAGGACTTCTTTCAAATTTCAATAACTACTCAAAAGTTTCGAAGACTTTTCTGAGGTTCTGTGTATAATCTGAAGTTTTGAGAACTTTTTTGTAGTTCCGTAAACTACTCTGAAGTTTCTAGCTGACGTTTCGAGAACGCACCTGTAGCTCCGAGGCTTTTTCTGAAATTGCGTTAACTTCTCTATAGTACCGTGAACTTCATTTAAATTCCGTGAATTTTTTTGAAATTCCATTAACCCCGCTGAATTCCGTGAACTTCTATGAAGTTTCAAGGTTTTTTTTTTAAATTTTGTATCTACATCTCTGAATATCCGTGAACTTATTTGAAGTTCGGTGAATTTCTCGAATAATTGTCTCACAAGATTCAAGGACTTCTCTGAAGTTCGGAAGCCTTCTCCGAAGTTCGGAAGCCTTCTCTGAAGTTCCAAGGACTTCTCTAAAGATTTGAAGGCTTATTTGAAGATCCATATGCTTTTTTATATCCTAATTTTATCCAATAACTTCTTTGAATTTACGTGAACTAAACTTAAGTTCTTAGGATTTCTCTAAAGTTCGGTGAATACATATAAAATGTCAAGAACTTTTTAAAAGTTCCGAGGAGTACTGAAGATTCGTGAGCTTCTCTGAAGTTACGTGAACTTCTCGAGTGTTTCTTCTTCATGTTCCAAGGACTTTCTCGAAGTTCTGAGGACTTTTGCTAGCTTCAGATGACTTTTCTGGAATTCTGACGAACTTATTCTAAACCGTTGACTTCTCTATCATGAATCCACAATACTCGCTATTGAAGTCCAATTAACATCGTTGTGTGGCAAATAATCCTTCTGAGATTTGTGAGAAATCGACATTTAAAGTCATCGTTTACAATTGGTTTTTAGGACCTAATCATGAATTACTCGGTGGTGATGAAGACCAATTAAAAGATTCTATTTCGCTTCTGTTTCTACAAAATCGTTAAACTCATGAACACTTACCCTTTCCATAATACCAGTACTGCAGTCATTTATAATCCTTTTTAAAAAATACACCATCTTACTTCAACCCATTTTCCACGACTAACTGCACATGAACGGTTGACGCCGTCTCCTATCAGGTGTAACATTCGCAACCATTCTACCCCCTCGCTCCCCCCGAAAGTCTCCACCGGCAAGCGCACCAAGTGAGCTCATCTTCCCGCACTAGCGAATTCAACTATCTGCTCTATCGCCAAAAGAACTGCATCTTGCTTCTAGATATAGATAATTTATTTCAATTATATCATTCCTCAAGATTCGCTCCTTCAGGGTGTGACGATGCGAGAGATTGCGATGTGTGATACCGTTTCACCGGACGTCAACCGCGAACCAACCAAGCCACCTAGTTCGGTCCATATGGATCCATCGTGGCGAAATGACGACGTCTGGGAGGGAGCTTCAATTTTTTTCACCATTCGGGAAGACTGGAAACTTAGCTGTATCATCATCAAGAACAGTAACAACGGCATCGTGGTGAAGATGGTTGTCTTCTTGGGCGTCGTCGTCGTCGTCGTCGTCGCCAACCGTGCTTGAGCTAAAGTGGCAGAGTCAAGGATTGCCCGTAATTGCAGTATGATATCGTTTACTCAACGACACAGCCAGGGTTGTTGCTCCTCTGGGATAAGCTCATTACTGTGTCCAACAGAAGCTCGTTATAACGTGTAAATTTGCACAAAACTTTGGGGAATGGCTCTCGAAGGACACTTTGCATAACTTTGAGCGAGGTTTGTTCGGCGACGACTTCAACCCTTTCAAGCTCTGACCATGCATTCAGACAACAGACAGCAGCACAGGCAACGACCGGCTAGCAAGCCAAACACTGTGACAGAGAATCTCGTTACGATAAGCATCTCTTGGCCTCCTCTAGGAACCATCATCCTTCGCCGCCTAGTTTTGACGGACTCCCGGCGTAGGTTGAACCAGCCAGCGGGGCGACCGACGACGAATGAGGAGAGCGCGTTCTTTCTCGAGCTCCTTTCGGTTCTTATGCGCACTTTGAGACGGTCCATAACTTTCCGTGCACGAAGATGCTATCGCCGGCGGCCGGCAGGATAGAGCTAGAGATAAATGGAAGCAACGCGAGAATGATTTGTGGATGCAGTTTGGAGTCTTTCGGTGCCGAGCCGAAGGACATGTGGAGGCTGGACGGATTGTCTCGAGTTGTCAACACTTCGAGGCGTGTGGTGGTGTGATGGGAACAAATGGATTCGGGGACACCAGCAGTGTAGCACTGGATGAAAGGTCACATTTGGAGACGTGCCCAGATGAACGGGACGAGAAAACAATTAAGCTGTGATGGGGTTGATGCTGTTTTTCGTTGTTTTGCTTGTTACGTTTGGTTTTACATTGGGGAGACGGCCGTGAACTGGCGATAGGTCAAAACAATTTATGTTCCATAATATGGATTTGGGAATTTAGATGCCATTTTGCTACAGTTGTAAATTTGTTGTTTACCATAATAAGGCATCAAGAGTTAATAAAATAAGACCATGAATAATAATATGAATATGGAACAGATTCAAATTTTGAAGTTTGCGTAAACCGTTGCCTAGAAAATATGAGGAGAAACTGACACTGCACAAACCATTTGAAGTTTTTTCAGGAATTATTATGCAGGAAGCATTCTTTTAGGGCTTTGTCTAGCTCTGTCCAAAACCGTTCTGATAAAAAAATATCGATAGCTATTTTCCAAGTAATACAGTGCTGGGCATTCGCTTAGCCGAAACCTCAATTTCTCCTTGTTAAAAATTACACTAGTCGGCAGTGTTTCACTCCCTTCAAGTATATATGTTGAATTTTATAGATTTCGAATTCAGCCCTTCAGAAACGCCTCATTAAATACTCTATTCAGCAGTGCCGTATTTTTAAGTTAGGATAGGAGTGAGCAAGACAGCATTAAAACACGCAAACACTCAAAAAACATAAGAATAGACAGAGACAAAAGACTCACCAGTGTTGAGTCACTATTGCTCGAGAGAATAAGGAAAAGATATCTCAAAAGTAGGACATCTTGATTTTCATGAAAATTCGTATTTTTGTGAATGAAAACCAGATTATTTCGTCAGTCTTACGTGTCGCGAATATTCTGTGTTCACGAATGGATTCAGGGAGGTCCATTTCATAAAATCAAGTCCAACCTGCAAAGGGGCAGAGCAATATTCTGGTTGTTAACTTAGATAGATCATGTTACTACTAGAAGTACGTGTTTCCGTGAAGGTTTAAATCACATTTTTCTCCAAAACTGGACGTTGTAACAGCATTTCTGGGCCCATATTTGGATTCGGCCGTAGCAAAATCCTATAAAATCCAACCAGAAATGCCGACGGGAGCGAAAAAAGTTCCGATTTTGCCGACTAGTGTTACTTCCAAAATCTGATTTGGCATCAAATCGAACAGATTCTGCAGTGTTGCCATGCCGATTGTGGGCCAACTCTCTTCGACTGCGGTCTTTAAACTGGAAACACTTCAGCGAATATCGGCAGTTTTCATGTCCATTATTTTTATGGTTTTTCTTTCTAACATGCGTGGGATTAATGTAATGGTTTGGTTTCCGACATCTTCGTTGTTTTCACTGCACTGCTTCTGATTCAAACTTTGCAGTGTGCGCCAATTGAAACGTCTTAAAGCTCTTTAAATGCCGTATTAAGCTTCATGCTTGAGGATTCTTGCTTTCTTTTTGACATATCTTTTCCTTATCTTCTTGAGCGGTAGTGACTGCTACAGAGTCTTTGTCTCTGTCTATTCTTTTGTTTTTTGAGTGTTTGCGTGTTTTAATGCTGCTCTATCTGGCCATGCAGCTGCTGAATGATAGGGCGTTTCTGAGGAGCAATTCGAGATACTAAATTCTACATGTATACTTGAGAGGAGTGAACGCCGTGAAGATGTAGTACAACAGGAAAGTGAGTTTCGGCAAGCAATGCTAAACACTGTATTAGCGATAGCTTATCGTGTCCTCGGGAACGGTCTGAACGAACAAAGCCACAAAATGCTTCCTCATTCACCGAAAACTTCAATGAACATGCGTGTCAGTTTCTCCTCATATTTTCTACGCAATGAACGCAGACTCAAATTTAGTCTATTCCATATTCATATCGTGGTCTTTATTTTATTGGCTCTTGATGCTGCTGACATGGTAAACAACAAATTACAACAACTCAAAATGGCATCTAAATTCCCAGATCATGTTATGGAACGCTCGTGTGCGACCTATCACCTTGTATAGGCAAACGTAACAAACAGGCAACGAAGGCAGCATCAACCCATCAGCCTAATTGTTTTCTCGTCCGTTAAATCTGGGCATATCCAGATGTGTGCTCATCAGTGAAACTGCTGTGTCCCGAATCATTTGTTCCCATCACTGCCACACGCCTCAGTATTGACAACTCGAATCGTCCAGCTCCATGTCAGCCTGTCGCTGACTCCCAAACTGCAATCCTGAAATCATTCTCTTTATCTCTCTGAATATCTACCGGCTGCTGTGACTGTCTTGTGGCCTGAAGTTATGGACAAATCTCAAGTGCTAGAGGAGCTCGAAAGACAGCCTCTCATTCGTCGTCGATGCCCTCACTTGGCTTCAACTGGCTTAGCAGCGTCCCGTCAAAACTGGGCAGAGGATATGACGAATAACAGGAGAAGTGCTATCGTAACGGATACTGTCACGTGCAGACTTGTCGTTACTGCTGGCTCTGTTGTCTGAATGCATGTGGAAACAGAGAGGTTGAGTCGTTTTCAGGCTTTCATTCAGAATTATGCAGAATGTCCTTCCTCATTCCCTGAGTTTGTCTAGGTACGCGTTATAACTGGTACCTGTTGGATTTGTAATGAAGCATCGAGCAATGGCCCTGGCAATGGTGAGTAAACGGTATCATACTGCAATTGCGGGCAGTGCTGTCTGCTGGCAAACGCAGTGGCGACGACGGGCGACGGCAACGGTATGAAGGTGTCATCTTCTGCAATGTAACGTTACTGTTCTTGATGATACGGCCTAAGTTTCCAGTCTTTGAAACCTAGTACCCTCCCAGACGTCTTCGCCGCGATAGTCTTGAACCAAACTGATGGCTTGGTGGTGCAATTGACGTCGGTGAGAGCAGTATCACCGCATCATCTCTCATCGACAGAGCCGTCTTTGGGAATGACTCTCCAGGTGAAATAGTATCTATATCAAACAGGTGGTGAATGAGCCCTTATGAAGACTTTCTGTAAATGTATGTCAATAGGTATCGTTGCGATATTTTACCTGATGAACAATCAACCGTTCATGTGATTGTCGTGAAAATGTTGAAATGAATGTGCTATTTTTAGAAAACGCCAGCGCAATATCAGAAGACAATCTTCATGACGTTTAAGATACGTAGAGCAAAACTGAAAGTAAGAATCTTTTGGTGGTCTTCATCACTATAGTTAATAAGATCTAAACAATTATAAACGACACCTAATCCTCAGGTTTTCACACAAATCTCAGAAAGATTGCTTCACATAACGTGTTATTGAACTTAAAGTATTGTGATTCATGACTGGATCGTTTGATAATAAATTACGAAACTGAAGAACCGAAGAAGTCAGTTCACCGTAACGAAGCTGCGAATCTTTCGGTAGTCTCGAAACTTTAATAAAGTTCTTGACATTCATATGTATTCACCGGAAAAATCCTTAAGTTTAGTTTAGTTCTGTCAAATTAGAGAATCAAACAGATAAATCAGGAAGATGAAGCATGGACATCTTCAAATGGCTTCGTCTTTGAAGGAAGACTCCAGGCCTCAGGAAGAGCAGAGCTTCGGAAAATCCTTAGTCTTAATGGACAATTATTCGAAGTCATCGAACTGAAATAAATGCAGCTCAATCATTATTTAGAAAGTCATGAAACTTCATGAAGTTCACGAAATTCAGCTAAGTTAATGGAATTTCAAAATTCTGGGAAGTTGAAGTTCTGGCCAATTCAGAAATTCACAGGTACCAGGAGAAGTTAACTGTTTCGGAAAGCCTCGGGGCTGGAACGTTCTCAGGCGTCAGCCCCAGAGCTTCAGGTAGTTTTGGAACTACAAAGTTCTCAGAGCTCAGCCTGCAGAACCTCAGAAAGATCTTCCGGAAACTTTATTAGTCACTCGACCGCCTCAGGCAGTCTGCCTGCTTTAAGGGATTCAGATAGTCTTCAGGCACAACAGAGTAGTCATGGAACTGCTTCATGGAAAGATCGTAGTGCAATTCGGACCTTCGTCAGTCACACTCTATCTGAAGGCAATATAGCTGTTGTCCTTGGAAACTATTGTAATACGCAAAGTCATGAAGACTGATGAATTTCTTCAGAATTTCGGAGAATCCTTAATACTTCAGGAAAAACACGAGGCTCCCAGAGCCTCAGACTTCAGTCAGTTGGAGAACTCAGGAACAACATGTAAGAGTGGTTTCTCTTCTTTTGTCTCTCTGGTAATGGAAAAATAAATACTGAGCGATCGGCTTGTCTTGGCTGTCTGGGTCACTGAGGCCGGAAGAAGTTTCTTATGATAGTTAAGACCCCTCCTTCTCTGGAGAGGCGTTCTAACAAAATGAGCAGAGAATTTCTGAAACTCGAGGAACTAATCAATCATAGACACCAAATTTATGTGGTTTTGAGGCAATAAAGGTTTCTATGGTAGCTTGAGAACCCTCCGTCTGAGAGAGCTCCATACAAAACCAATATTCTGCATGATAAAGAACTAATCAGCAAGCAATACAAAATTTAGTATATGAGTAACTTTGAAGACAAAATGTTCTATGTTGTTGGGCCCCTCCTTTCTGAAAAGGAATCATACAAATGAAATTCAAATCAATATAACACGAGAACTAATCAGGAAATGGGGCAAATTTGGCATGTAAGTTTTTGTAGGAAAAAAAAAAAAGAGACAATTCCAATGAAGAGGAGAAGAGACTCTCATGACAAGACACAAGAACACATAACTCGAGACTAATAAACCAAATGGAACAAATTTGGCATGTGAGACAGAAGATAAATGTTTCTACATTTAGTTTCCTTGCCTTCTGGAAGCGAAGAACCAGCAAATGAAGCAGTACCGATATAAAATAATCAAGCAATTGAACAAATTGGAATGAAATATCATTTTGGAAGATAAGCCAGACCTTCCCTGAAGATATCATACAAATGAGCACAAGTTATACGCCAACAGACAAATCAAGCAAATGGAACCATGGATTGAGGTTTTCAATGCAAATGTTTATGGAATTCAAACACACAAATTCAATCAAACATGAAATTATCAGATAAATCAAGCATATATCTCTGGTATCTTCTGATTGAAGCGGAGCGATAAACAGTCATGAGCTCTTTCCAAGCATTGTTCATGCATTAAGTGCGTAGCAACAATCAATCAGCAGATTGATATAATTCAGAATAGAGCTTTGAAATTCAGGTGTATTATCAGATGTCTTCAGGCATGAAGGAAGTCATACAGACATTACAGCGCTCGGAAATTCTTGGAATCTTACAGACAATTTTAGATAAATTCTGGACTTCGAGATAGAGACTGCGGATATTCTGAAGATCATGAGCATCGGAAAGTTCATGGAACTGGGATACTGAGCTCTTGAAGATTCATGACCAATTTAAAGAAATTCTGTAATTTACGCACGTTAAGAGCAGCAGAACTGAACGTTTCAGGCCTGGCCCAGAGAGTTCTGGAACAAATCTCGAAACTTCGAATACTATGAACTTCCCGTCAGATATGAAAACACCAAAGGAGAGTTTTATGAAACTTCGAAGTCTTTGGAACTTTCAGAAGTCGCTATGTGAACTTCAGACAGTTTACAAGTCAGGAAGTCATCGGATAAGATTAAGACGCTTTAGAGAAGCTCAGGGATATTTCAAGTGAACAAATAGATATCATTCTGAAGATATCATCACTACAGTGTACACTGAACTTCTGTGGAAATGCAGATAAAGTCGTCTATAAATGCATTCATTGATTCACGAAGATTGAATCCTCATTTAACAAGGTACATATGATTGTCAATCTCACTGAATGCGTATCTGATGGGCCTTTTACATTATACAGATGAAATGTAACCTTCAACTTGGCCAGTAAGATGGATATGAATGATAAATGAAGACAGACTGACTCGCATCTCCCAGATATAACCGTTTATTTCATTATTTATTTTATATATATATTGTTATACCTTGGTATTTTTCAAGTTCTATTAGTGTATTCATTTATATATTTTAAATGACTCTTTATATATTTATTATTTATTTGTTAATTCATCTGATCATTATTAACTGATTGATATGTTATGTGGACGTATGTATTTTTATATGTGTTTTTTATTCGTAATTGATAAATTCATTTAAAAAATTTTTATAATATACTAAATTTCATTTGCCTATGTTCTATTTCAATATATATATTTGTGTAAATAATTAACTAATTTAATTTATATATTTATCAAATCAATACTAAAAATTTCAACAATTAATTCATGTAATGTCGTGTTTATCAGTATATTTTCAGTGTGGTTATATATTCATGTCTTTTTTTATTTACAGTAATATATGCAAATGAGTCGATTTTCTTCCCTTCGTGTATTAGATATTTGCCTGTTAACTAATGATTGATTGATTTTATATAATATTTCTTATTTTATATATGACAATGAATTATTTATTTATCCTTCATTTCTTGTCATCTTGTCAATATAACGATGATTAATTTTTGATTGATTCATTTATTTGACTAGCAATTTTATCTATTTATTTATCTATTGTAAATCGATCAATTCAAATTTATAGACTATAGTTATTTATGTTTTATTTTTTCATTTACAAATTATTTCAAATATTTATAAATTTATATATTATATATTTGTTTATTTATTGAATAATTGAAGTAACAAAGATATTCTTTTTAGTTTATTGTTGATTCCATTTTTGTAATATCTATTTGATTCATTATTTTAATCAAACTATGGAACTATTAATTTATCTCAAGTTATTCAATTTTTTATGCATTTAAACTATGTTTATCAAATAATTTATTTATTGACCATTTATTCATTTATTGATTTATTTATATTCTTGGTCGCATGAAATTATAATATGCATTTCATTTATACTAATATTCAATTATTTAACATATATTTCTTGCATAACAATAAGAATTGTCGTATGAATCAATTTATGTATCTTTTTATTTATTTTATTTGTTAATTTTTACCTCACTATATATGGTAGTTGTCATTCATTCGCGCAATATTTTCATCTTATTTAAATTGTTTGATCAATTCTTCATTGTTTGTGCCTTTGCTGGTTTTCAAAATGCACTATTCAGCTCGCGGCCACCGTACGCGTGGAACTATCTAGTAGCTTCGCCTCGACCGTTCTAGCAAAATTACTGTCACTCTTAATTCATGTGATTAATAATATTTCCTTCTACATCAATTAATTGATGTTTTGTATCAGATTGTCCGTCTTCAGTTGAAATTATGGTGTGGGGCAACCATGATTAAGCAGGAAATGCGCTGGAAATATCAGAGTTAGTGCAATGTGCATTGAGATATGTTTATTGAAGCGTAACGCTCAGCAACAAGTAAGATGAATATGAACAAATCAAATGCAGAATCAGCCATACGTTGCCTGCTGTCAGCAGCCTATATACGCATGGAAGTCATCAGCGGACAGAATCTGTCAACATAAACGATTGACCTTCTCGGATATAATCGCCGTCGGGATGGGTGTGAAACATCAGAATGAGCCGCTATCTTACAGTAGTCTAGAGATATGTAAGATTGTCCGTGTAAACGGCATTCAGTACCGGCGAAGGTAGCCCTGAGACCGGCGTTACCGAGATGATGAAGGCTGTTCAAGTCTCTTGAGGACACTTCAGAAAAGTTTCAACAGTTTATGCACATGTCGCAGGACTATGAAGGAGGCTTCCAGAGGATTCAACGGTGGTTAGAATGGAATGCAGCACAGCATTTACTGTAACAGAACTGTCAAATATATTGGCTAAAACAATGAGCTCAGCACTATGCCTCTGATTTTAGATGAAAGTAATTGCCTTTGTCATTCTCAACGGCAAATTCTGAAACTGACAGATCCGCAAGACTTTACCTGCGAGTCGAGATGTATCGGGACAGGAGATGGATGTGTCTTGACAATTGACCGTGACACAACTGAAGGTGCATGCAACGCCTACGATGAATACCTGAATGACGCATGAGGGCTGAGCGCCA
Organism: Aedes japonicus; assembly: GCA_034211315.2. Taxonomy (NCBI): domain Eukaryota; kingdom Metazoa; phylum Arthropoda; class Insecta; order Diptera; family Culicidae; genus Aedes; species Aedes japonicus. The sequence continues at coordinate 39,493 of JASCZW010008963.1, forward strand.
GAATTAGCAGCTGGGATTGTCTCATCGGTACGGCGTGACGAGGATGATGTGACAACTTCAACTGATAATACTAATTTAAAGATGCTATCCAACGGCGCCTGAAACAATAAGCCAACTGGGAAGCATTGAGATATGCGCGCAACACGCAGAATGGGCCCAGCGATAAGTGTGTTTGTCTGACTTCGACTGATAGGGCAGCATCTGGATGCTGAACAGCTACCGGAGAGGTGAGAGACGGAAGATTATACGCCCAACCTACAAAAGGATGACGGAGTAGGAATGTGAGGAGCTGCCGAGAGCGATCACTCATGCTCAACGCACCTATGGAGTGCTTTCCCAGATCATCTTTGCGGTCTATCGTCGTTGCTTGGTGGATTTGGTGGTTCTTAAGCGGCTCCTGTGGACGGACAGTCACAACAGACCAGGTCCTGTACCTTCGTGGCTGAGGCTTCAGGATAGATCGCTGCACATTATGTCAGAGACGTAATCCTGTCGCATGCACTTTTTATAAGTCAGCACACAGATATGCAATTACTATGGAATCGTCGTTAGCAATGGAAATTGCATTTTGAATAGTTCATCAACGTTGTCTATTTATTAAATGGAATGGATATTGTTTATAAATCAGCGTGATACGTTCCAATAAATATGATGAATTTATTTCATCATTGCCGTAACCATACGAGTATTTTAATTTTTATTTCAATGTACTTATTCATTTTGTTCTCTATGTACTCTTTTGAAATCAAGTAAGATAATTATTTCCTTAATGGCAATGTAAATTGATCTATTGATTGATTCCTTCATTAATTCAACACCTTACTAAGTGTAAGCGTCTTTTTGTCTGTTCCATTTCGGTTTTTTTTTGGGTTATCGTATTCGTTGGCAGTAATCGGTTAGTGGTTGTTTTTCATTCATTGTTTCAGTATTGTTTCATGTAAAGTTATGGCCTAATCTGTATGCACATATTTTGATGAATCCATTCATTCCTTTATATTTCCAGTTCTTCATTCGTTTTGAATCGCTTCGGTGACAAGTTAATCATTGAGTTTTTGAGAATCTCATGCATTTTTTTGGTATTAGATATTTTTTCATTTGACCAGGCGTCAATTTTATTATATTATAAATAATAAGGAATTCACTTTATGATTTGATTAGTAGTAAGAACTTATTTTATTAATTGTTGATGATGTTTTACTCTTTTTGCTAATATCATCAGCCGATTGCATTGGTTTTCCTGTTTATTTTTTTTATATATCTTCACTATTATTTGATGATCATTAATTGTTTTCAATTATATATTTGCTGTCGTTACCTATTAAAACAGATTACTGTGTTGTTTATTTCTAGCTTGTTTATTTATGAGAATCTGCATTTCTTCGTTTGTTTGTTCATTAAGTGATCTGTTAGTGAGGTTTATCAACTCATTTTTGTGTTTGTTTTTAGACTTGTTAATAACAACATTGTTTAATTTTATATATTAACTGGTGTTATTTATTTGTTGAGTGATATGCGTGTTTAGCTAACTTTATTATTTATTGAGTTATTTCTTAATAAAATAATGGTTTGTCCATTCCACTAATTTATTAATTGAATTATTCGTTTACTAATTCATTCACTTGTTCACGAAACTCGTGTATACATTTTTTTCCAAAAAAATTGTTTTGTTTATAAATCAATTGGTTTATCTATTCTTGAGTGTCTATCTTTTTCAGTTAATTTATTCAAATGGTGTATTTTATTGGTTCAATTCATTCATATATTATTTTTTAGTGCTTTATACATTTATTTGTGTTTTGAATTAATGCTACTAGTCGTTCAATATAAATATTGAATTATTTCAGTTCATTGATATAATTTTTAGTACTTTTGATTTATTTATAAAGTTTTCTGTTCATTTATTTTTGAATCAATAAATAAAAAACTAATTTGCTTATTTATTTATTTAATAATTCTTAAAAAAAAAATTCTCAAAATATTTAGGTACATAAAAATGCGTTTATTTATGGATTGATGAATATTGTTTTTCATTAGTATTTTTTAGGTATTTTTTGTTTCTCAATACATCTATTAAATGAGATAATTCATTTATGTTTTTTAGTATCGATTTATTTAATGATAAAATTAATTTATTAATTCATTATTTAACTATTCATTATTTTGTTGTAGTTTTTTTCTTTATTTGTTTCATTCATTGATTCATTTACCCACTTAAATTATTTATTTGATGTTATGCCTATATTTTATTTTAATTTGTTTTATCAATAAAATGTTTAGTTAATTTAAACATTTGTGTTTATTTCTATATTTATTTGTGTGTTAGTGTAATCATTTATATATTAAAAGTACCATCAGTTGTTTATTGGTTCATAAGTTTATTTATTATTTATCTTTATATTATACTAGTACTAACTGTTATATCTAACCTTTTTATAAAGTTCTATTAATTCATTCATTTATATATTTACGTATTTCTTTATTTATTTGTTAATTCATCTATTCAATTTATTAACTGATTGATGTATTTATCTATATATTAGTTTTATTGTGTATATTTTTGTATATGTATTTACTAAATGTTTTATTCAGTAATTTATTTGAAAATTGATAAATTCATTTAATAATTTTTTTTTATAATATGCAAAATTTTTCATTTATGTGTTTCTATTTTCCATTTATATATATTTATTATTAAATAATTAACTAATTTATTTATATATTTATCCGTCAATACTTTTAAAAAAAAATTTCAATATTTTTCTTCCATGATAATTTATATACATCATCGTGTTTATCAGTATATTTTTCAATTATTGATTTATATATTCATATTCTTTTTTTATTTACAATATTATATACAATAATAAGGAATAAATTTACTAACTATTCATTAAACTTAAATGTAATGAATATTTTCATTAACTAATATGTTTTTCCAATGATTGATTGATTTGCTAATGTATTTCTTATTTTTTATATACCGATTTAATGAATTATTGATTTATCATTTCGATTTCTTTGTCATCTTATTAATATATGCTTTTATTGATTAATTTTTGATTGATTCATTTTATTTATTTCTTAATTTTTATCTATTTATTTATTTATCTATTTATAAATCGGATCAATTCAATTTATAGGATTTAGTTATTTATGTTTTATTTTTTTATATTTATTGACTCATTTTGCAAATGTTTCAAATATTTATATATTTATATATTATATGTTTGTTTTATTTATTGAATAATTGAGAAGTTAATATAGATATATTCTTTTAGTTTATTATTGATTCCATTTTTTGTTGTATCTATTTGATTCATTATTTTTTAATCAAACTATTGATTTATTAATTTATCTGCAAAATTATTCAATTTTTTATTCATTTAAATATAGTTTATCAAACATTTTATTTATTGATGCATTTATTCATTTATTGATTTATTTATATTCTTGGTCGCTTATGAAATCATATGTACATTTTCATTTATACCTGTATTCAGTTATTTATTTATATATTTCTTACATAATAATATAAGAATTGTCGTAAGAATCAATTAATGTATCTTTTATTTATTTATTGTTAATTTTTTACCTCTTTTTATATATGTTGGTTAATCATTCATTCATAAAAAACAATATTTTTCATCTTATTTAAGTTGTTTGATCAAGTTATTTCATTGTTTTTTGTGCCTTTGCTCAATTTTCAAATACTTCTATTCAATTTTTCGCAGCCTGCCGTACACTGATGGAACTATCTAAACTTTCTCTTCATATATTTCGTTCTAGCAAAATTACTGTCCACTCTGGAGGCTCGCTATGGTGATTAGATAACATTTCCTGCTACATCAATTAACTGATGTTTTGTAACAAAGGACGGTCTGAAAAGCAATCTCTGAGTTGAAAATTATAACCCAACAGAACTGCTCGCGATTCAAAGCAGGGGAAATGCGCTAAAAATATCAAGTTGAATTTAATATTGCATTGAAATATGTTTATTGAAAGGGCTGCTCATAATGTGGTGAAAGAAGGGAAAAAAAACTCGCTTCAATTGTTAGCAGATGACGAGATTTTGTGAACTTGCTTAGCCTTCCCCCAGAATGAGTCTGACTCTCTAAGACGTGTGGCTTAAGCGCCGCTCCAGAAGGGGAGACCACGCGACCAATGTACGTTTGCTCGGTTGAGACTCTCCTGAGGGCGAGTCCATTTAAATGAAATCTTGGATCAGACCAGCTGGCTTGCAACATAAACGACCAAGCGGACAACCCTAACGTCGTACGCCACTACATTCACGATAGTCACTCAGAGACCGCGGAGAGAACCGCTCATACTCAAACCTCCATTTACCAGAGATTCCTTCTCATCATTGGTAGTCTCGACACCCGCCACTAGACGTCGCACCGATCTTCAAGCGGACTTTCTCTCCCCAACATACACATGCAAACACGAGAGAACGGAATCACCAAACTAAAACGAGGACGCGAAGTGATGGAAATATCTTCATTAATTAAACAGCTTTTGTAGCGCTGACAGAGAACATTTATTGTTGTATTGTAAATTTTCGCATTGTATTGTAGTGTTTGTTCGTCCCTCTCTCCTTCTGTGTGCGATTATTCTCACTTTCTCTCTAAACTAACCTAGTGTGCTCATGTGCTTGTGTTCTATTAGATGATGCGTGACGTCACAGAACCGGCAACGCAGCTCCTTGCGAGTCTGTGCCCTGCGACAAACTGAATTTTAGGCGGCGTCAGAAACGGCTTACATTCACGAGACCGGAAAGCGTGGCACGGAACTCGAACTAATAATAGCGCATGGCTATCTTCAGTCTTAGACTGGCAAAAATCACTCTGCGGCGCCCTCACCGGACGCCACACTCCAAAGTAAAGAAGGGCTTGACTCACCAGCTGTTGATGGCTTACGATCGATGGTCTGTCGACGGGTTCGATGATCTCGATCGACGATGTGCTCAATGGCGATATGGTGAATCGGCGAATGGAATGGCGCCAAGTGCAATGGCGATTCGCGCGCCACTTCGATGGCGGTTACTTTGTCGTACCGGTATGATGACGAACCGGCGTGGAACTATCCACCGGAGATCCTCGTGTCTCCTCGAACCGATGTGTTGTTGGATCGGTTCGCTTCCGGCGGGATGACGGTGGCCGGGAAAATCCGTCCGACGGGGAGAAGCGACTGCGTTTTCAGTGCGTATCAACTGCTGCGAATTGAAAAGAAGCGACTACAACAGGACAATGAACACAAGCACGCACATTGATTACATGAACAGCACATTTTGAGCACAATAAATTACCTGTACTAATTTTAGCCTTTTCCTAATCGCACAAACTTTGTTACACACAATTCGTTTTCCTAATTCTATGGACGAACAGATTTTATAATTAATTAGGATATTAACATCACTTTTTAAACACCATACTTTAAACAAGAAAACGACCACGAGCAAAACGCGCACACTTCAAAGTCGTTGAGATGTCACGGACAGAATGAACGAGACCGTGAATCCTCAGATTAAAGTTAGCAAACTCGGACAAACCGGAAGTCTGCCTTTTTCCGGGACCCTTCGTGTCCTATCGTGAAACTGGACGTACAATGAAACTTATCTCGTTTAGTTAACCAGCCGTCTCTTTCCTTTTTAACTATAATTTAAATGGGCCCGCCTTAGGAAAGATTTCATGCGAATGCTTGTGTTTAGCTACTGCCTACCTTATGGAACTAAAATTCAAATTTCTTAGATCTAATTGATTATATACAAAATTATACAAATTTCCTGATCGCTACATCACACCAGGCATTTAGTTTTACGAAAATTTGGTTTATATGTTAAACCAAATTTTCGTAATGGAAAATTTTACAATATATACTATAAAAAAACATATATTCACCCATCCTTAAAAAAAATATATATTTACAATCTTCTAACATTTATTGATCAAAATAACAATTAACTAAACTATCTTTATAGAACTTTGAAACTATATTTACAAAACTCGATTCCCACAAATGAAGAAATGCCGTTTGACGTTCCCAAAGCAAATGTGAATACAACCCCAATAAAATCTCCTACATACAATCTTAGAACGGCTATACTTCTGACCTCTTTCAGTCCTTACAGAAGCTCAATCATACAGAACACATAATTGATAAACAGGCACCCTGATAATCAATGAACATGAATCCACATCTGGTACACCTTGAGCAAAACGAACATCAATCCTGTATGTTGAATTATTGCCTCTCTCAAATGTGACCAAATACAATGACCACGAAACTGGTTTATTCCAATTTCCAACTACACCAATCCTACTTGTTGGTAAACGTTTCTTATTGGAATTCACCGAAACTGTCATGTCTCACAGAGAACCACCAAACCTGCCGTCTGGTCTCAACGTCTCTGTGTGGGACAAGACGAAACATAATCTACAAAATTGAACCCACATTACATATTTGCACGCCTGACTAATCTCCGGCTCTCGCTAATACACGTACACCAAAAACTTATCAACACTAACATTATCATCATGTT
>JASCZW010008964.1:0-46016 GCA_034211315.2 Aedes japonicus
AAAAACACGTAGCTCAGCCCGCTTCATGGTCTGCTGGACGAACCACTTCGACGAATCGACCTTGTTGGCCACGTCTCGGGTGGAAAGGTTCGGGTTATTCTTAAAGTACTGCCATATCTTCCGCGCCTTCTCTGGGTATTCCGTTTTCGGTTTTCGGCCGCTTCCAGCGCGCCGCTCGATAATCTTCGTCTCCTGGAACATCTCCACAACGTGGGACACGGTGGAATAGTGGATTCCAAGGCTTTTGCCGATCCGTCTGTGCGACTGACCAGGACTATCGATCACCGCGCCCAAGATTTGCTGGCGTAGCTCTTCTTGTTTCGAATGCATCTTGAAAACTACTTGACAAATCGCAAATTTCGCACACAAAAACATTACACTCTAAACTAGTATAATTCAAAGTTTCTTTAATTTTTACCCACGCGATAAAAAGTTACACCCAAAACAAAGTGTCGCATTTTTTCCTAGTCCAATCTTTAGTACCTCCTTAGAGTAGTGTTAGCTGGCTAGATCCGGCCAAAACATAACGTTGGTCTTGTGTTGTCGAATGAAGGGTAGAGTTCGTTTTTTCAGACACTCTTCAATGTAGACCTTCGAAGTCATTGTGTGAGATGTGATGAAAACCTTGGTTTTAAAGTCACAACCAGAGTTGCAATTCTCCTCGGTGCTAGCAGGGTGCTTAGCTAGAAAAGTTTCTCCGGAGATTGTGAAACGCAAACTTCACCGAGAGAGTTTCGTTTTGTTTCCGCTCTCTGCTAGACACCACAAGTTGAGTGACACCAAAGTGTCTGTCGTTTGCACCCTCACTGCACAAACAGGCCGGAGCGTGTGAGTGATCTCTGAGGAGCACCGAAGAGAGCAGAATTATTTCACCGGGGAGAGTCACCCTGGTGAAAATATTCGTACTAGTTTTATACCGCAACGGTTGAATTTGAACATTTTTACAATGTTACTGATTTCTTAATGTTCTTCGTCTTCTTTTCGGCGTATCCAAGCATATTGCTTATCGCAATTAGCTGATTTCCAGGTCTTACAACCTAATGTTGTAGATGCACTTGCACAGTTATTAAAGCTTTCGAAGCCAATCACCTATGCATGAATTTGTATATTTTGTGGCAAGCACAAAGATACTCTTATGCCCAGGGAAGTCGATATTTATTTAAGTCGACTGGACTGGGAATCGAACCCGCCTCTTCTAGATTGGTAGTTCCGTGCCTTTACCGACTAGACTATCTGCGGCCTATAATTCGCAATGTTCATCTATGATATTCTGAAAGTACAAAAAAGGAACCGGGAGTCGCGAAAAAAATTTCGGACTGTACTTTCTTGTTCCCGTTTTCCAGCGATTTTTCCTGCAATGTTTGAATCAAGGTTTCCACTCACGTTAGTGCTGGTGTAGTCCTTTTTCGCTCTTTCACTCTTCGTCGTTCACACTGCAGTGAGTGTACGAATGCTCAGGCAGCGAACTGTCAATTCTCTCGCTCTCCCGTGCTGTGTCGAACAGACAATCTCTTCAGTGGTGTCAGAAAAAATCTCCGTAGAGACTGAGTGAGGTTCACCAAAGAGAGCTAGAAAAGTGCACCCGGGTGATTCTCCCCAGAGAAATTGCAACCCTGGTCACAACTGCAGATTCCTTCCCAAATCATTAGTTTTCGAGCAAACTTATCAGCAAAAACAAATTTATACCTGGAAGGGACATCCTCACGAACAGTTGCCAGTAAATTTTTTGTTCCGGGATTTGTTTATAATCCATTTTGACATATGTTTCGTCATCCATTAAACTACAGCCATCAAATTTCGTCAAAACTCGTTCGTATAGTAATCGTGCTCGCTTTTTGGCCACTAAATTTTGTTTCAGGGAGACTTATATCCTTCGCTTAATAGGATGTTACGCACGATGGAAAAGTTGGAATCGTATTTCTTTGCCAAATCACGTATGGAGACAACTGGGTTGGCTTTCACGTACCTCAGCACCTTTCTCTTCAGCTCTTTGCTCCTAGTGCTACTTTTATGATTGATGCGCTGTGCTCTACCCACACTCAGAGTAGCCTTGTTACGTTTTATGAGGGGCGTAGTGAGGCGGTGGCGAAAGTGGCCCCCGCCAGGGGCGCCAGGCCTCAGGGGCGCTGAAGCTGAAGGTGCTCGAGCTGTTTTGTGAAATTTTTTTATTCATACTAAGGCTTCTTGATGCTAAATGGTTTTACAAAGAGCTGATAAATGGAGAAAAAGTTAAACTTCAATGAATGCTTAACAGTGTTTCGCCAAACGCTGTTTTTTTCCCTGTTTTGCTGTTTGATAAATTTAGGTTTCGTAACATTTTCTCGGATTTCGGAAAAGGATTTAATGATCGGGAGCATCTAAATCCAATTATACAAACTGGAATTCGTGGAGCCAGTATGTTTCTTCCTGTGGAAGGATTTTGAAAAAAGGATGTGACTTGGTAAAACGGTTGATTCTGACTTTTTGACTTTTTGCATGAAATTCAAAAAGAAACTGAGAAACGGCGAATCATTTTAAAAATATGGTCTTGAAATATGGGAGATAATATTGATTACCATCGACAAAATGAACGAATCGCTGTAGTCAAAAACCATCACCATAGAGGTGGCCAGTAAAATAAACAGAGATTTACAAACATCGACGAAATGAAAACTGATGTAGCTGACCGCGCGAAGCATGCGAAAAACAATGCATTGAACTTGGCATCGACAAAGATTTCAGTAACATGATTACAGATTACAGATAATCGAGCTCCTCTGTCGAGTGAAAACAGGGGTTTACGTGGGAAGTTAGCTCGTTATTTCACAAAATACTGCAACAAATGCTGCAGTGTGGAGAATCAATGGCGGATACAGCATCGGAATTCTCATTTTTGACAGGACACGGACTTGCATCTGTGACAATTCTACAATTGAAGAAGATCGTATCAGGCTCTGGATTAACGTATGCTACTGATATTGATACAGTAGAGCTTTTTTATGAAGTAGAAGTTTTTAAACGGCAAATTGGTGAGATGTTGCCTGACCTGAGCTCTTCTACTCCGTTAGACATATTAAACTGTATCATTGGATATTCTCTCCAATGTGAATCCTAGAGAGTTTGAGCTGTTTAGTGGAATACTTCCATCTGTCTACGTATATTAATCGTACGCGATTTTAGTCAGAAAAAATACAAACCAGTTAACGCTCTTCCTACCACCACAAAGCAGTAGATCATTAGACAGCACTACACGTGTGTTGGGTAGCATGCATATAACCAAGTCAAAATGAAACCTGCCTTTATTACTGATGACAAATTATGACATCGATGAAATGTGCAATCCAGAGGGTGTGCGTGTGAAACAGTGATCAGCTTTGTCACTTCGTTCTAGAAACTTCAGTGTTTTCGTGTTTTTCGTGTTTCGACTTTTGGCAATTTCGCGTGTGAGTCTGAATTTAAAAATAATGAAATGTCCGCCATAAATGTCGAGAAAATTTCCATCGCAAGTGTACATATTGATACCACAAATAATGGTAATCGAACCAGCGATGTGTGGAAAAAAAAATTGGTGCACTAAAACAGGTCAAAAATTGTTTTACACATCATCTGCTTCCTGACAAAGTGTTTTGCAATGTATGTCTAATCGAAGCAAAACAAATACTCAAAACTCCGATTGTCCTGAAATTAAAAACGGTTAAGGTAGCCTACCCCTTCGGAAATTTTGTCCAAGCATTTTGTTCTCATATAATTTCAAAGGGCTGAGATTGACGGAATTTTGACACGGAAAATAAAAAATCCAGCCACATTAAAAATGCACTGGGATTAAAATCCAGCGAAAACATATTCCGAGGTATGAGGCTACCAATAATTGAGAAATAAACTAAATATTGTAGTGAATACTGGCAAATAAAACACAGCTATCTATCTATGCTTAGGTAATGTATTAAATATGATTGGGCAAAGGTAACCTTTAAACTTTCATATTTTCTTCATATTTAACGAATCTGTAAAATTTGTTTAATGTTATTTCATAATTTTGTCAAAAATAAAAGAAAATGTAATGTGCCATCCAGATATCGAGCTATATCACTTCATATCAATGTTCGTACATCTGTAGTTCTCACCGGAAATAATGCATCATATCAAGTAATATAGCTCGTAGTCTGAACGCTCGTAGTCTAAAACAAATAGAGATTTTTTCCACAACTTGATAGCATTTTATTAGGCGTGAGGAAGTTCAAAAACCATCTTGAATGATCAGTGTAAATTAACAGTGATTGGACATACCAGATTTTTGCATTGAATAGTCAAGACTGTATAAATAAGGGGTGTTTATTAAATTTAATATATCGACAAAGATTCTCCATTAGGGCCTAACTGAAAAACGTAAACAATGACATGTAAGCCTTCAATTCTATAAGATAGGTGAACTCTTCTTCTTCGAAATGACCGTGGTGGATTGATTAGGCGAGTTTTCAATGACAAGAAACTCGCGGAAAAAGCTATTGTTTACGTTTGTCAGTTAGGCCCTAATGAAAAATCTGTGTCGATATATCGACACTAATATCACCGAAAGACAAAATGGACAAAACATTTGTCGAATAAAACCATCGTCGGGAAAACATTGATTTTATTTGGACATGACAAATCCCGAATCAAATAATTTGGCTAACCACTGAGTTAACCGGTAAATCAGTGCATACTGGATACCTGATTCTAGTAATGTTGATAGTTCGGTTTATTTCACTGCTGTAATTTGAACTTGTTTTTATATTTGATTTATCTTTGGATCTTTAAGCTCCTGAATATATGATTTTTATAACAATAAGAATTTATTTATTGTTTATTTATTATGGTTTTGATACTTTAATGTTTTTAATCTTAAAATTTTTATATATTTGTTTATTTTTTTCTCAGATTTTTAGATAGGGGAAATGACGGCTTTGGCGGTTCTTTTTCTTTTTTTGTCAGGGTTTTGTTCTAAAACCGATTGCACTCATATTTTGCCAGAAGATTAACAGAGTGTAAATAGAAGAATGTTGTGGCTGAGTTTCAAAATCTCAGAATTTTAGGATTTTTAGATGATTATTAGGTTTTAAGATTTTAATATTTTTAAATTTTAGATTTACAGATTCTTAGATTCTTAGATTTTAAGATTTTCAGATGCTTAGATATTTAAATTTTAAGATTTTTAGACATTTAGATCCTCAGATTTTTAGATTTTTAGATTTTTGGATTTTTAGATTTTTAGATCGTTAAATATTTTGGTTATTAGATTTTTAGATTTTTGGATATTTAGATTTTAAGATTTTTAAGATTTTGAAGATTTTTAGATTTTGAGATTATTTAAGATTTGTAGATATGCATATTTAAATAAATAGATTTTAGATTTTTAGATATTTAGATTTTTAGATTTTTAGATTTTTAGATTTTTAGATTTTTGGTTTTAAGATTTTGAAATTTTGAGATTTAAATTAGATATTAAGATTTTTAAATTTTAGAATTTTATGATTTTGAGATATTTAGATTTTTGAATTTAAAGATTTTAAGATTTTTAGATTCATAGATTTTTAAAAATTTAGATTTTTAGATTTTTAGGTTATTAGATTTTTAGAGTTTTAGATTTTTTGATTTTTAAATTTCTAGGTGTTTCGGTTTTAAGATTTTTAGGTTTTTAAATTTTTAAATTTTTAGATTTTTAGATTTTTAGATATCTAGGCTTTTAAATTTTTATATATTTAGATATTTAGATTTTTAGATTTGCAGATTTTTGATATTTAGATTTCAAGATTTTCAGATTTTTTGATATTTAGATTTTAAGATTTGTAGATTTTAAGATATTTAGATCTTTAGATTCATAATTTTTTATAAATTTGAAATTTTTAGATTCTTAGATTTTTAGGTTATTAGATTTTAAAAATATTAGATATTTAGATTTTTGAATATTTTGATACATAGATTTTTTGATAAATAGATTATTTTTTTTTTTAAATAATCATTCATTTGATACCGAGCTCAATCAAATTAACTTTACAGAGGCCAAATTTTCATATTTTATACATCATTTATCTTAAAACTAAAGTTAGAGGATAGAAGCCGATTACTCGTGGCCGTCCTCAAGGTTAATAGAAATAACAATTTAGGATGGGAAGAGGGTGGGAATTTAAAGTGGTTTCATAACACATTACATTTAAATTCTGAATTATCTTAACACTTATAACTATACAACTTATGATTTATCTTTTGACTCGAACATTTCTTAAAAAGGTATAGGTAGCAACTACACATTGTTATCAAAACACATGAATGAGTTTCAAGTACACCAAATGAGTGCCAGCCCAAATCACGAGCTAAAGACATGGCCACTGGGGCCCGGGGGAATCATAACAGCTCAGATCTGACTCGGAGGTTCAGCCAAGACTAAATAACGATCTGCGTCCCGATGTGCCACACTCGCAGAGATTGCTGTCGCTCAGCCCAACTCGGTATAAATGAGCATTCAAGAATAATGATTGGACATGAGGCGAGACATGACACGAATGAAGTCTCTGACCCACCATCCATCCCCTAAACCAAGATTTCTTCGACACCTTTGAGATGATAGAATGTTGCCATCGTCCCAAATCTTCTTTACTCTATTTATACTGCCAGCTGACGAGTGACTGTTGAGCGGAATAGGAAAAATTCGTTGAAGGCGATTAGTCGATCATAAATATCGCTTTCAGAAATAGATTTTTAGAATGTTAGATTTTTAGATTTTGAGATGTTAAAATTTTTAGATTTTAAAAACTAAACTCTTAGCTTCAGGACAAAGAATCCCTACTGAGCCCTTGCGGCACGTCAAGCCGGTCAGTTCAGCGCAAGGGTGTCCCACTTATGGCCTGTGAAGATACCACGTAGACTCATTTTTGAGAATCTCAAACTCCCTCCCTCCCCCAAGTAGACTTTTCTCCATACAATTTTTTTGAATTTTCGTATGGATCGTAGACTTTGGTCAAACCCCCCTGCCCTCCAGAAAAGTCTACGTGGTTTATGAATAGCCCATTGCACATCAAAATGAAGAAAAATTAAAGACAGGCAGCTTTTATCGATAGGCCGAATGTTAGATCCATAGACCCACATTAGAGCACCTTCCCATATTTGCATAATAATGACAATTTTGTTCTAGTTGGTCTTATATTTACGCTTCTGAAACTTGTTAAATTTATTAATAAAGACATAAGCCGAATTCCCCGTCGACTTGTGATGAACAAATTCCACACTGTTCCACGTCAATTCACCGACCTGAATCATATAACACTATGGATATCCGGGCTTTCTATCAAAATATAATACTTGGAGTGATCATTTAGTCTTAACATTGCACGTGAAAGCCAATCAGTTAAAAGGTATAAGCATGAGGAAATGTTGAGGGGATAATTTATGCCCGCGCCGATCCACGCCGCCGACCAAGAACGACCGCGGCGTGGCACCGGGTGCGCCACCGCCGCCGTTTGAAAGTACGATATACGCCGCCGCCGATTCAAAATAGATCGGCGCACAGGTCTAGTGCAAAGGTAGGAAACTGTGTTGAAAATCTGACTGCTCATTATTTTTACGAAATTTTAGTCTCCGGATCGTTTTTGTAGCTTTTACTTATATTCAAGACCTAATTTTATTTGCCAGGAACATATATTCTTGATAACTGCATCCATTTATTGGAGAAATCAAACAGAAACTAAACATTAAACGAATTATAATGTCAGAATAAAACAAGCATGAAGACTGGTGCATTTTCAGGTTTCAAAAGTAAGTGAAAAATAATTATCGGCATCATGATTGAGTAGTTGCACGACACCAATGCAAGGAAAAAGTGTATGAGAATATATTGGACACGGTGTAAATGGAGTTCGAATGAAATGTGCTTGAGTGTCTTACCGAAACTACGAAAACCTAGGGTGTCTTAAATCTCCTGGACGCAGTGTACGAAACAAAAACCTACAATCGAAAATCACTGCAATAATCCAATTTTTCCTATTATTTTCGCGCTTTAAATCACAGCCTTCCATGCTTGTTATCGGCTTCATTATTAATTTCAATGTTTCGAATTCAATTTAAAATTATATGCTCTTCAATTCGATAATGGTGGGCGGGTTTCGATGTTCGATGTGTTTTCAAGCAGCACTGGATACGCGAAAAGTTCAGTCAACTGAATAATCGAAACCACCTGTAAGCCCTGTATTTCATTTGCCCTACCTATAGAAACTTTGGAAATCCAGCAAATGGAAGTAATGTTTTGCTTTGTTCGGATTGTTGAAAAAAAAAAACCGAACCGCTTTTAATTATTCCCCGAATGATCTCTGTACGGTTGGTTGGCAAGGAAATGAAGCGTTCTGTGATTGAAATGGAAATATCGAATACAGAAATCACAGTCAAACGTGTAGGTAGTAACAGAAATCAATCCCCAGTAATAACAGGTATTTTTTTCTTCTGCAACTCCTACATAATTGATGTATCTGTTAAACGTGGAAACAATCCACGGCAGATGTTTAATGGACGGTAATTTTAATTCAACGAACCGGTTGAAAACCTTTGTCCAATATTTTCGATTCGCAATCATATCCGATTCATCCAGACTCACCGATCAAGCGCGATGGCCACCAGGTGGAGGATTGACGCCGTGCAGCACAGGACATCGCTGGAGGTCCACATGTCGCAGAGGTCCGCTCCGAGTCGCCACTCTTTCGACACTTCGTACACGGCTCCCAGGGGCATCACCAAGCAGGCCACCAGAAGGTCCGCCACGGCCAGCGATAATATCAGATGGTTGGCCACACTCTGAAGGTTCCGCTCCAGCAGAATGGCCGCTATTACGAAAACGTTTCCTGGATTGGGAGGGGAGAAAGAAGAAAAGGTTGGTTAGTTGTGAATAATCAAACAATATTTCATTCGCTGGCACAAGGGCACTGGAAGCTGACAAACAATTGATTCGATTCCGAACGAGATGACCGGATGTAATCAATCTATTCTAATGATGAATTGCAGATCCTTCCACTGCCCTTTCCAGTTTGGGTCGTTGTTGTTGTTGTTGTTGTTGTTTTGTTATGCTGTGCTTTCGAGAGGATGGTGGTAATCTATTTGATGAGATTTTTCTTTGCTGATTGTTCCTGCCCAAACGGACACACTCGAAACACCTGCTGAACATTGTGCAGCATGTGTTCGGAGCCTGAAAGAGATATAGGCCACAACGCCACAGCTAGATTGATTACGAAGTTATGGTGTGTTTTGTTGACCTGATTGAGGTCGTTTTTGCTTCATTTGCCAACTGCTACAAGGTGACTTGATTGATGCGAAGGGGTAGTGGATATTATCCGGTGATTGATTGTGCAGTTAGAGAGGGGTATAACTAGTAGAGTAGTTGAATTGTGTGGCGCAAGCGAAATTCTCGACTTTCTATTGAGTGGAAGGATTTCACTTTCCAGACAGACTATGAAAACTTACCAGGCATGATCACTTAATTTCTTGATTGATGATCGTTCAAGAGCCGTTAAATCTGTCCTCAGATTACAGATCAATCCATCTTCAGCGCCGGCAAATATCGGCAATGCACTGTGTTGTGTGAATCATACCGGAATAAAATTAATCAAAACATCAACCGGTCTGGCAGTAATTTATTATACATCTTCCAGCCACAAGGACAATGGCGACAAAGGCCAGACCGAAACAGTTTCGTCATCATCATCGCCGTCGTCGTCGTCGTCGTCGCCCAGACGTGGTACAGCTGTCAGCGGTAACAGTGATGGAGATGGCCGCGGAGTAAATTTATCCTTTCATGTCAAGAAGAAAGTTGCGGATGATGATTTTTTTTATCACTTTGAAAGTGAAAGTCTATCAAGTATCTGGAGTAATCAACTTGAGAGTCAATTACACTGAAACAACTTTTGAGAGAGTTTTGTTTCACGAACTATCCAGTTTATGAGTCATTCCACACGTTCTCAGGATTAAATCAATCTTTAAGGAATTTAATGGAAACCTAGGAAAATTTAAACTAAAGGGTGTCCACGAAGAAATTGCCACACTATGAAATTGCTCTAACTTTTTAACCGTTGGGTAGAATTTAATGAAAATTTGAGTGGATTTAGTTCATAGTGCATTATTTACATCCTGCAAGTCCTTTAAAGTCCTGTGATCAAAACTCGCGGAAACGGAGTCGAAAGAACAGCTCGTGCGTGATAAAATCTTGCGCATTCATCACGAGAACAAGGATCTCTCGCATCGTTCCATCGCTAAAACGTTGGGAATCGCGAATTCTACGGTGTCGCGAGTGATTAAGCGGTTCGAGGAACGGTTGACCACCGATCGGAAGCCCAGAAGTGAAGGAAAAAGTATTCCGTACAACACCAAAAATCACAACCGCGTAGTTGGGGCCTTCAACTGAAATCCGAACGCCTCCGTTCGGGATGTGGCTAAGAAGCTGCACCTTAGCCGAAGTTTTGTCCAGAAGGCCAAAACTAAGGCTGGGCTTCGAACGTTCAAGGTACAAAAGGCCCCTAATCGCGACGAGAAGCAGAACAAGTCCGCCAAAACCCGTGCCAGGAAGCTGTACCTCAACATGCTGACGAAAGTTGAATGCTGCATCATGGACGACGAAACATATGTGAAGCGCCGACTTCAAACAGATTCCCGGCAACCTGTTTTTCACGGCCAAGGATAAGTTCAGCGTTCCGGAGCATGTCCGCACTCAGAAGATGTCCAAATTTGCGAAGAAATTCCTGGTTTGGCAAGCCATCTGCACGTGCGGGAAGCGGAGTGCACCTTCGTGACCCAGGACACGATGAACGGACAGGTGTACATAAAGAGTGCCTCCAGAAGCGGCTGCTTCCTCTCCTGAAGGCCCATCAACGTCCCAACAATCTTCTGGCCGGATTTGGCCTCATGCCACTACTCCAAGGACGTGCCGAAGTGGTATGCGGACAATAAGGTCAATTTCGTGCCGAAAATGTTCAACCCTCCCAACACCCGGAGCTCCGCCCCATCGAGAAGCACTGGGCGATTATGAAGCAGCACCTTCTTAAACGACCTAAGGTAGTGAAGACAGTCGAGGAACTGAAGAAAGTATGGGTTTACATGCAAAAAACGGTTGATTCACAGGTTGTGCAGAATCTTATGGCCGGGGTTAAGGCCAAGGTGCGGGCATTTGCGTATGGACTGTAAATAAAATACGAGTAAAATGGTAAAATGAAGTTTAATAGTTATTTCTCAATCCCTGAAAATTTGATGGCAATCGGATGAAAACTCGAATTTTGCGAATCAATTTTGTTGTGTGGCAATTTCATCGTGGACACCCTTTAACACTTCACTTGTTCACTTTTTCAGAATATAAAATACAAAACTGAAACGCTTTTCCAAACTATCACTAGAAAAAGTGAGCAAATTCTTCTGAATTCCACTAGAATTTGGAAAGACTTCTGAAGGACCGGCCTTATTCGATTTTGTGAATATATCTAATAAGCTCAATTTTTCGAGGATCAAAGTGTGCCTTTTTTAATGATGGTAACAAATATTTTTTCTCCCGTCAAAATTTTTAATTTACTTCCGATTTTTCGTGTTTTGAGTTGTTTGATGTTCTCGTTGTTCTGGTTCTCGAGTTCTCGTTGCACAGTGGGCAAGAACTGATGAAAACTAAGGAAAAAATCTGTAACTTTGGTTGCTTTTAAGCGCGGCCGGTAAACAAGGCCGTTTCCGCTTGGAAATTGTCTGGAGAATCGAATGGAACTGATTTAAATCATTACACGGATATGGTTGTGAAGTTATAGAGCTTATCTTACCCCACTTCCCTTTATATTCTTGAATAATTTATATATATCTTTGCTCGAAGTCCCTCAAGATCAATAAACTAGGACTAGTCCAATGTAAAATTTCCTGATAAATCAAGTAGAGGTTGTTTCAACCACCGAACGGCTCTGTGAACGAAGATATGGCTGGTTTTACCCCACTACCCTTTATATTTTTGAATAATTTATAGATATTTTTGCACGCACGGAAAAAAATCCGTGCCCGGATCCGTGAACTGCAGTCATGAATTCGAGAACAAGCAAAAATACACCGTGAACTGAATCACGTAATCATGAACTAAATCACGTTTTTAGGTAAAAATCCTGAAAACGTGAACTATTTCACGGTCCGTTTTCATTTTCGTGAACGCTTTTGTTTCTGTGCGGAGTAGCTCAAGATCAATCAAATAGTGCTAATTCCATGTGAAGTTTCCAGGAAAATCGAACAGAGTCTGTGTCAACCACAACACGGCTCTGTGGACGAAGGTGTGGCTGGTTTTACCCCACTTCCCCTTGTATTCTTGAATAGTTTATAGATATCTTCACTTGAAGTGGCTCAAGATTAACCAAATGAGGCTTATCACATGTGAAATTTTCTGAAAAATCGAATAAAAGTTGTTTCATCTACTTGTCTGGCTTTGTGAACTATTAGAACTCAAAATCAGGTGATGACTCGGAGTGGCTCAAGATAAACTAAATAAGGCTTATCCCATGTGAAATTTCCTGAAAAATCGAATAGAAGTTATTTCATCTAACGGCTCTGGGAACAAAGATATGGATGATTTCGCCCCAGTTTAACCCATATAGTTGAATTATTTATTCCAAGAATATAAGAGGAAGTGGCGTAAAATTAGCTAAATTTTTGTTCGCAGAACCGTGCGGTATAATATACCTCTTTTTGGTTTTCCAGGAAATTTCACATTAGACTAGTCCTATTTTGCTGATCTTGAGCGACTCCGAGCAAAGATATTTATAATTTTTTCAATAATATAAGGGGAAGTGGGGTAAAATCAGTCATATCTTTGTTCACAGAGCTGTGCGGTAGAAGAAATAACTTTTATTCGATTCTTAGGAAATTTGACATAGGATATGCCTTACAGCCACACCTCAATATAACGTAACTCAATTTTAATTTTCGTTACGTTATATCGAAGTTACGTTATATCGAAGCAAATTTTTTTTCCAAGAATTTTAGTTTTAGCTTTTTTTTTTTTCTATAAAAAAATATACACCAAATCAATGTTATTTACCCAGCAAGGTGTTTTAGCCATGTTACATCTATTTTAATTTCTTTTTATATTTCCTTATTTAAATTTTTTATTGATTCTTCAAATTCTTTAATTTTTTAAATATGTTTTCCTCATATTATCTTTTTATCTTAGAATACTCCTTTTAGCAATATTCTTTTAATGTTGTATACATAAAAATGAACCAACTTTTGATTTCTGGTAAGTCTCTCGGCCACCATGTGTTAGCACCCACAATACAATCCGACACACTTCAAACACACTCATAACCGCATGAAAGATTATATTTATATCTGACATCACATACTAAAATCAATGTTATGTTTTCTCACTGTTTCGTTCCCCTCTGGCTGATGTGCTTCAGATGATGTATGAATGTGCGTAGATTAAAAGTCAAAATGGTCCATGGTTGCCAGTAAGCATAAATGGATGGTAAAAATTGATCCATCGGTTGTTTTCAACTTATCTGCATTTTAATGAGCTGTTTCAATTGTCTAACACAAGGGCGGCTTTTAGGGGAAGTCATTTTGACTTGAGACAGGTGGTCACTTTCGGGACGAATTCCCCAAAAACACACTCTTTAAAGAGCTCCTTTGCCATCCAAGCGGTTTTGGATGCCCTGCAGTATACAGGCAAATCCTTAAGATTGTTGAGTGCTCGAGGTCTGTGAGACTTTTCAATCAACACTAATGTTAATTGGAGCGACCCATCCATGTTGAATCCATGTTGCATGAATGTGATTCAATCCTTGTTGATTTGGCGTCTTTTGAAAAACAGCCAACTTTCGTCAGCATTTGACAAGGAGACAAATCTTCCTCCCGAATCTGTGCAGTAAAGCCTTTTTATATTGTTCGACAACAGAAATATTTCTGAACAATTTTTCGGCACTAATTTTTAGTAAGCGAGTACCGTTACTTTTTGTGATTGTTTCCACAGAACCACGGCTTCCGAATTACCCTATTCCAGCCATCTGGATTTTTTTTTTGCTTGAGCTTGTAGCATTTCTTGGCTTATCGGTCATTGGTACTGTCGTTTCTACAAAAACCAGATGTAGAGAGCTTCGTCAACCTGTGGGTATCGAAGATTCTTAGAACACTTTCGTTTTGCTATAAATTAAAAACAAAACATGTTGAATTGTTTTTACGGAATATCATTTAATAATGTGTACCTCCTTGTTAGCCAATTTTTTTTTTGAGAATTTTGTAAACTTCATTGTGTTGTCGTTTTTTGTCTAGTTTACGCGACACACGATCCATTTTTCAAAAAACCTCCGACTAAGTCCAATGACGTCTATATAAGGTCTGTGACAACGCACTGCTTGCTTGTATTGGAAGCAAAAATAATGTAAACATTGTTGACCGATGAGTGATGACGTAACACTATTGAACTTTCTATTGGCGGGCATATGTTCAGATTAAAAAATCGATTCAAACGCTTATTTTAAATGCTGAATTTTGGAAATAATCAGGATACAAATGCCATTTATTAAGCAGAAGCATTTCCTCCCGATAACATGGATCATTTGTAGTAAATTTAACTGAGGTAATTGAATTTTTGCCACACAAACTTTCAAACGCTGAGACTTGACATTCGAGTAGCGATGTAGAGCCTATTTTCCATCATCGGTAGACTGGAATCGGTTGAAAAAATAAGATTTCTAGCGCATACAATAAATAATCATGGAGCGAACGAATCAAAATAAATAGTATGACGTAGCACCTTCCGAGCTTTTGTGTAGCGTGCGCAAGGAGTGCAGTGGTATTAGTGTCATGAGTGAATTTAGCTCATTTCACTAATATTGTTGTGGCTACTGGGCCAGACCTTATATAGACGTCATTGGACTTAGTCGACCTTCTTGAATTAGCTTCCTACTACATAGGGAACGGCTTAGCACCCCACCTATTCCAGCACGGGGTAAACGTTAATTACAACGCTCATTTTACAGTATGGTGCTTCACTACATGGAGCACCATAATGCAAAAAATGAGCGTTGTAGGTTAACGTTGACCCCGTGCTTGGAATAGGGTCTTGGGGTGCTTAAGCCGTTCCCTACCCTACATACACAATTCCCCTTAACTTTCGAATCAATTTTTAGAATTTCAATGTTTGTTTCAATTTTTTAAATATATAGTGTTAACGTTTGCTAGATTACCCCTTTCCCTCTAAGTAGAAGCGTCAAATTGCCTCGATTTTGTGACAAGATGTAGCAAAAAGCTGCAAAAAGTGGACATCCATGAGATTTTTTAAAAAAAGTAAAGACTTAAATTTTATAACACTCTTTTCCCTTTGATCGAGAACCCAACCTAGCTAACCTTACGTATCCAAACAAATATCGCTAACCTGCAATGTAAACTATTAGACAAGCATTGATTGCTTTTTTCCCGCTCGCTGAAAGTTGAAAAAGCTATCCGCAATTCAATTTTCAGTTCTTGGCAATAATCTGAGTATGTAAACCAATGTTATAGCTTTCGGAAGCCAAATAATACTTGATTAGGAAACATAATCCATAGATAAAAAGTGTATCAATGGAAAATGTTTTTTTGAACTATGGGCCAAACCCAGGGGGTTAGTCACTGTGTCACGTTGTGTTTGAGTTTCAGTGTGTCGGAAGGCGTTTCTGTGTTTCAACATATCTGGTGTCTTAAGCATATCTGTACACACCAATTTCCAAAATTATGATCGGTACTTATTTTGCTGAACTCGGTCTGTAAAACAGAAATTTCGACGAACATTTTGTAAAACATGACATTTTACAAAATTCCAGCAATCAAAGAATACTGGATTTCTGTAAGTTATAGAAAACTACCGAAAATTGTTAAATAAAAATACCGATCAAAACTGTAAATCATTGCAGTTCCTCAACACTGTAAAAAAAATTACAAATGTACTGTAATTTTTTTCTTTTGCAAAATAAACTATTAAACAAGTACCGAACAAATTGTAAATTTAATTCATGCTGTCAAACTCGGCCTTTGCCGCCATTTTAATGTTTGAATGTTTACCAGTTCTGTCGTTTGACGGTGCAGCCAAGAGTAAGTGCCAAAAATGGAGCAAATATTGGACAAAATTGGAGTCTTTGATGAAGGAGCAAGAAATATTTTCCGTAAGTAAAATTAAAATATATTTTATATTTCATTGCATATAGATGGAACAAGAAGAACCCACAGTGTGTTTTTTCTGGATATGTGGAGGGGCCAGATATCATTGAATGAAATGTACGTTTTTAAAGAATAATCCTCATAACCAACGGTGAAGCGCAAATATATGCCAAAAATTTTATTTATTTATCTTAATTATCTTAAATGTCGAAAACAAGAAAGATAATCAACAAAAGAACGTTTACAAACGAATCTGTAAATTTTGATGAGCAACTGTAAATTTTTAACATTATTTTCGGTGTGTGACGGCGCGCGTTACTAATCGCTCGTCAATACTTACAGAACTTTTCGGTAAATTTTGACAGCTCAGTAGCGAAGTTAAATTAACTGAACTGTAAAACTTAAAAACTACCGAATCGATTACCAAATGTTCAGCTGTTTCATATTCGGTAAAAAATTTCAGTATACTGTAAAAAAATCTAAGTGTGTATACAGTTGAAAATTTATGCTGTTTGGCAACCATGGATTAATTGACGTTTATTCTACGAACACTGACGCATCATCTGAATCACATCAGTGCAAGCGAGGTGGAAACAAAACAGTGAGAAAACAAACAATTAATTCTTGTATGTGGTGCAACAGTGGTGAATTTATCTTTCATAAGGTGGCGAGTGTGGTTGAAGTGCGTTGGAGTGTGTATTTGAGGTTAGTACCACATGGTGGCCGACTGACTTACGCCCTGGCCAAACCGGTCAATGTTATCCGGCTGATCAATGTTTCCCCGTTTTACGGTAATGTAGCTCCGTTTTCTTCCGAAAATATGGTAATCATATCTTACAGTTTATTTTAAAATATTGTTTCCGTGAGAGATTTTAAAGGAGCGCATGCTATGATAATCTACGGGCGAGACGAAACGACTCATATCCGAATTTCAGAGATAAGAGAGCATGCTAATCAGATCGAAAAGTTGCAATTGTTTTATCCGTTCGAAAGACTATATCCGTTGCTATGAGTATTAGTAAGATAATAAACATGATTGACCACCCGAAACTGCTACTCTATTGCTGCCAGATGAGCTGTTATTACACAGAGAAGCAACAGATGATGAGTGAAACTAGCATACATTTTTGATGTGAAAAAACTGGTGATCTCAAATTAAAGCAATAACCAGCGCCTGCCTCGCCCGAATGCAGGTCAAATAAGGAAAGTAAATTTCATAAGAAGGGATACACCAACGCGATCCTACGTTAAAATTGCGGTTATATCCTAGGTATAAACTACCTCTATTTATTTAATATTAATACCTATTTCTGATTTGAACCAATCTGTACAAACAGTGTTATTGGAGCCTATCACAAAATGGGATAGTGGTTAACCCGAATAAAAAACTCTCATAGATTTACATTTGAATGAATTGTAACCATCCAATAGAATCTATAGTGTGTACAATTATTATTATTGTTCACAACGATAGGATGACAATAGGAGTAATTGTTATTACAATAGAATCTAATGTAAACTGAAACATCGACAATAGAAAAGGGGGGGTTGTTATATATCTTAACTATAGAATAGAAAAAATCATTATCTTCCGAACAAATTTGAACCAACTACTATTGATTGTATTGTTTCACAATTGTTGAAAATCCAAGCATATGGAGTGAATTGTAGATCTATTGTAATGACAATATAAATTTTTCCTCTATCTGATTCATGGTTAGAGATAGACTTTAATGTTATTCTATATTATTGTATTGTAATTGTATGGTTATTTTTATCCGGGTTTACTTGCTCCAAGATATGGTGGTCTGGCGAGGATGGTAAACCAATATTATCGATCACAATTAATTGTGATCCCCACCACCGGACCGCCAATCCAGCGAATCACCGCATCTCACCAAAAAGCATTTTTGTTGTTTATTTTTCTGTACTCATTCGATCACACACATAAATAATAATAAAAAAAATATAAATATCCGAACGTGCCATGACCGATAGCAAAATAGTGCATAATAAAGCATCGACACAACCTTCCACAGCCGATGCTCGAAGTAAACTTTTTTCCGTAAACTTTAAAATTTTTACAACTGTATCAATCCTGTAGAAGCTTGTTGAGAACAATGCTTTGTCAATATATACACTGAAAATTTATTTTCGTAAGTTTGCTTTCACTCGTTTCGTAAACATGGATTTTGAACATAGAACAAATGTCTTAGTAATTCTATGAAACATTCTAAATGCTTCTCATCTGGTGAAATGCTATTTCATGAAGATCAACCAATTGCTGCTTCTCTTCAATCGTACTCATACATGTTGGTATTGCTGCTCGGGTGCGCTGGAATCATTGATTTTTTTTTCAATTACATACTGAGTCGATATAGAAGATCTGTCAGTCAATCATGCAACCATCAGAGAAACGTTTATTGATAACAAAATATTCGTAGCAGTTTAAATTGTTTTCGTACAATGCACGAATGTTCTTTCTGTGTTAATACATGCTTCGTGTTTTAGACAGTTCCGCGTGTGGCATTGAGTACGAAGGTACCCAAGTAACCACGAGGCTGTAATAGCATGCATATATAGGGAATATGTATTACGTCTAGAGCACCATTGAAGTTGGATTAAAGCTGAAAAGGACCCCACTAAGATTACCGAAGTTGATTTTGGGTTGGATCAGTGCAATAATTTAATACTTGTGGTTACTTGAGTAGTTTCTTGAAAAGTACAAATCGGTTTACAACGAATACAACGAATAGATTTGTTAGTCCTACCTTCGCTTTCGTGATACTCGGTTGAAAACGGAAAACGAAATTTCGTAATACTCGGTTGAAACGGAAAACGAAATTTAATTTTCAGTGTGGGTGAGACGGTCGTGGTGGAAAAGTACATTTTCAGTACAAACTGTGAACAAACTCGGTGGTTATCCTATACAAAAATCCAACTCGACAGTCTAGATCCGCAAAATTTTTGCAAAATTGCTATTTAATGCGGTTCTATTTTAAAACATGTGGAAAACCTAAGGTTTTGAAAATCCTTTTTGTTTTTTTTAAATTCCAGAACAAGCCTATAATTGTTGAATCTTGTTGCCAAAATTTGACGGGTATTATAAAGTACTTTGGAGTAAGCAGGCGGATTGTCACAAAGTGAGGGCTCGATTCTTGCTCCAGCCGGTGGAACTTGAAAATGTCCGTACTCAACCGAGTCCACTGCTGGTTGGAGACGGTGTAATTGTTTCTCTTTTACTCTCTCTCTCTCTCTCTCTCTCTCTCTTTCTCTCTCATATTTTATCTTGCCCCACCCTATTTGAAATCCTGGCTACGCCTATGTCTCTCGCTATTCTGGCCCGATTTGGCATCTTGTCACTACGCCAAAGATGGTTTGGAATGGTATAAAGCGAGTAGAGTCCATGTTGTACCGAAAGAGGCGAATCCACCTAATTGCCCGGAGTTGCAACCTATCGAACGGTATTGGGCTCTCGTGAAAAGAGAACTCTCCCAATATAAACAACAAGCCGCAACTATAGAAAAAAAATCGAAAATCTTGGACAAAAGCAGCTAAATAGGTTGCATAGAAGTCTGCACAGACCCTAATGGCTGGAGTAAACTCAAAAGCTCGTAGTTTCTTCATGCAGTCTAAGTAAGCAACTATTATTAGTTTTAAGATGACTAATGCTGCACAATTATATGAATAAAAAATGCATCTTCGATTTAATTAACAGCAAATTTGTTTAATTCCTAACTTAATCCGTCCAAATTTTGTGGCGAACTAGCTTTAAAAAGTAGCTCATCATATTTGAGAACCCAAACAACGTGCTCCACATTTATTCAATACAAAAGATCAATTTAACAGGTTCAATCAAGAAATGCAAATACTATAGGTCCTAAGTTACAAACGTATGCCGAAAGTAATCGTTAACTTCAAAAGCAACGTTTTTATTGTAATCTTGACGACGTTTTACAATCATGCAAAAATGTAAGATTACACAATTGAATTCCAATTACGATTTTAAAAATACTAAATATTTTCAATCCTATTTGGCTTGATTTAACACAAATGTTACATAAAGCCTATCCACGTTAAATTTTGGACACATTCTTTCGGTGTACACTCAGTAGCAAAAAAGAGCCGAGCGAAATTTCGCTTCCAAAAAATGCTATGTTCAACTTTCTGTAACTTTGTCAATTATCAATATTTTTTGTTGAAAATTTCATAACGCTATAATCAATGTATAAACCTCATGTGACCAAAATTTTATGTTGATAAGGTTTATAAATTTGAAGTTTTCATAACATATCGTTTTTGAACACACCAATTTCAAAAATTCGAATTTCTGAGAAACATTGTAACACATTGTAAATTTCACCATAGCCTAAAAATATGTAGGAAATAATGTGGACAAAGTTTGAACTGTTTCTATTAAGTGGTTTGAACTACAGCTGGCGTCAAAGCTGACGCAGCAATATGAGTATTTCCCTTTTTCACCCAATGTTGACCATGCTGAAAAATCGGTGCAAAAAAAAATATAAAAATTAAATGCATACTGAAGTAATGGGCTTTTATGAGGGTCAATAAACAATGTTAAAGAATTTGAGCTGCATAATAAATAAAACATATAAAAATACAGCAATTTTTAGGTGAACTCATAATCAACGATACGGTTCTTATCATAATGGACGACGAAACATACGTACTCGAAGAATCCCACCAGCTTCCTGGTCTAGCTTTTAATTCCGCAATGCAAAGGAACACCATTGCCACACAAAAAAAAAAATAAATTTAAGCGCGTAAAATTTTCCCTCGTTTAATTTAAAGCCAAAGGAAGCGTAAACAACGCAATTGGTTGAAGTCTTTGATGAGCCATACAACACTGTTTGCATTCTTTCATACAACAGGCTTGATTCACGCGTTATCTGGCTCAAATTTATATTTAATATCCCATTATTTACTGCCAAATCTAGCATTCCCTTTATGTGCATTAGATAACGCAGAAAATTCAATGTTTCTTTTTATCTGTGCAAGCATTTCCGGACAAAGAAGGTGTCTAAATTTCCGGAGCATTATTTGATTTGACCATATGTAGTTGTTGTCGATAATTTAAAAGTTTCGTCTCTACAAGCACTATCAATAAGGCGAAAAAAATCATCTTGTGAAAGTATTAATAGTCCTTTTCAAATCCATATTTAAAAACTTCTTGAGTGACCTAAAAGATGCTCCAAAAAGATCGATTTATTGCGCTGTTCTGGTCATATACGATCCCAAAAATAAGTTATGTATACAATTAAAATACATGAGATCATCTCAATGAATTTTTGAACATTACATAACAAGTTGTGTTACTGGGGATAACGTAACATCTGACCAAATTTAGACTCCCCTCTATTGGCTTGGTGTGCTTTGCTATACGATTAACATGACTTGTTATTCTTCGTCAACTGCTACACAGAAAAAAAATAAATATCAACAGACGCATAAAATTTCCCCTCATTTAATTCTAAGCTAGAGGAGGCGTAAATAACGAAATTGTTTGCAATCTTCCATACTACAGGCTAGATTCAGGCGTTATCTGTCTTAAATTTACATGAAATATTCTATTATTTCCTGCCAAATTTAGCATTCCCTGTATGTGTATTAGGTAACGCAGAAAATTCAATGTTTCTTTTCATCTGTGTATATTATTTGTTCTCCCATGACACTCCTTATAGAAAAAGAGATTCCCATTTGATTTGTACGCGGTTTTTCGTACATTTGGTTACTTTATTTCCCCACAAACTTCGAGCCGTTTGTGGCAGCACTTCCCGTGGACAGCATGAGCTGAAATTATTAAACGGTCTTGTTAGGGGTTCTCCATATACCATGTGGACAGAATTGAACTGACTTTTTAAACCCCCTCTTCCTGCGTAAATAATCACCCAAGTAAATTTTACAACAAAAGGTATGTACCGTGAACAGTTTGTTCTTATGCTTAATCCTCTATGTGTCATAAAGTCTTTTAAACTCACCACCCTCTACTCTTCCCCGTTGACCGTAACATAATTTGTGCATGATCCCTTAGTAAGAATATTTCAAGGATATTATCCTCCAAATGATGCAAACTTTTAAGTGACCTGATAGGAATTTTTAGCTTGTACCACAAAAGAAAGATCTGCGCGGAATTGGGTGCAGCGTTGGGCGGAATTAAAATAAAATAACATATGTCAATGCGATTGTTGGTAATATGGTTTTGAATTTTTCAATTATTATGTTTTTTTATGAAAACCTGATGAAAATCTGATCACACTGATTCATTGGATCGTACGATGATTTGATTCCGACAACATTGGTCGTGGGCAAAAAAGCAACACATCAATTCTCTTTGCAAAATTCAATGTGTGCGCGAGGTTGTGCATTATAATAGTAGTTGTGTGTGAGATTGGAGCCCGAAAATTCAATGACTCACAAAAAAAACGATCGCGATTCGTAACAGACACAGATAAAAAGAAACATTGAATTTTCTACGTAATCTAATGCACATAAAGGAAATGCCAGATTTGGCAGCACATTATAGGAAATTTCATGTAAATTTAAGCCAGATAACGCCTGAATCAATCCTGTTGTATGAAAGATTGCAAACAATTTCGTTATTTATGCTCCTTTGGCTTGGAATTACACGAGGGGAAATTTTACGCGCTTGTTAAAATTAATTATTTTTTTCTGTGTATGGCGCAGGAAAGATTGCAAACAATTTCGTCGTTTATGCCTCCTTTGGCGTGGAATTTAACGAGGGAAAATTTTACGTGCTTGTTAAAGTTCATTACTTTTTTCTGTACAGTTGCTTTGATTATTGATGCACTCGGCGTTACAGAATTGAAGCAAATATCGCTCGCACAATCTTATATGGTTTCGTTTATTTCATAATACGCATGGTCAACTTGAGGAGAGGGAGCTGGGAATGTGACGAGTGGAAAAAAATAGAACACTTCTAGACAAAATCATCAAAAGGTAAACAATGTCTTAAACCGTAAATTTCCTGGAAATGAAAGGTTGCTTAAATCTATATCCACTACCGATGGGAAGGTAATAACCCCTTCTATTTGTTTCTGGAACTGTTTTGGTTGTGGGAGCAAGCAGATCCCAGAAAAATACGCTAGAGGTCATTGTTTACAAATTTTACCTTCGGCCTTTTGACTATTTTGTCTAGACTTGACAGCGGAATAGCAGCAGCGGCCAATTGAGGAATACAACTTGAAAAAAGAAAAAGACACCGAGTGGTGATAAATCTGACAGCTCCCACGTCAAAGTATAGGACGAAACTTTTAAAATGCTTCTAGAAAATTCAAATGAAATTCAAATTAAAAGTGGTTTGTTGTCGTTTTCTACTCAGTTTTGAGTAACTACAAACGAGCGTGTAAGACGCTTTGTAAATCATGATGGGTAAAAAGTGCCTTTTCTGAATCATGCAGGATTTCTCAAGATATAGTTATATATTGTTTGCCACAATTTCAACTTTTGGGTGTTCGTTTTAGTGATTGCCAAGAAACATGAGCATATTTATCTGGTTGCACTCAAATACACATACATCAACTTTCACTCAGAGACAGGCATTTTTGTACCTTTTCAAGCTTAGTCTATTAGAATATTAGAAGCGGCTCACACATTCATCTTTGCCAGAAAGCTCAAACGATATAAAAAATACAGACATATTGGCATCTCTCGATTTTCAAGGTCATGAGTTCATGTCGAAAGCCAGGATTTGGAAAGTATTTGAATATGGCCACTTTCCCGGAGGAACTCAAAATCCGGCTGGACCACCCCAAAATGACTTGTATGGTCAAACACCTTTGTCCTGCGAAGACAAAGTTTGGCAAAATCATGAAGTGTGATATGTCACGAGCCAGGATTTTTCCGGAGGAACTTGGACTTCTGAGGGTCATTGAATGACGGAAAATGACGTCTGAAGACACAGTTTTGCAAAATCATGAAGTTTGATGTGTCGCAAGCCAGGTTTTGGTAAAAATTTGACTATGGCCACTTTCTCGAAGGAACTGAAAATCTCGCAGGGTCACCCTAAGTGGCCAGTATGGTCAGAAATCCTCAAAATGCCTTTTCATGACCTAGTTTTTCAAACTCATCACGATTTGAATATGGCCACTTTTCCGGAGGACCTTGGACTCCGGAGGGTTACTGAATGACTGAAAATTACTTCCGAAGACACAGTTTTTGCAAAATCATGAAGTTTGATATGTCGCAAGCTAGATTTTGGTAAAACATTGATTATGGCCACTTTCCCGGAGGAATTCATAATCCCGCGGGGCCTCCTCTAGTGACCAGTATGACCAGATACTCTCAGAATGTCCTCCGAAGACATAGTTTTGCATAATCATGAATTTTGATAAGGCGCAGGGCAGATTTTGGTAACGATTTGAATATGGCCCTCTTCCCGGAGGAACTCAAAATCCCGCAGGGTCTCTCAAAGTGGCCAGTATGGTCCAAAATCCTCAAAATGTCTTTTCATGACCTAGGTTTTCAAAATCATGAAGTTTGATATGTCGCAAGCCAGGATTTGGCAACGATTTGATTATGGCCACTTTTCCGGAGGAAATCGAACTCACTGAATGACTCAAAATGACCTCCGAAGACACAGTTATGCAAAATCATGAAGTTTGATGTATCGCAAGCCAGGATTTGGTAAAAATTTGACTATGGCCACTTTCCCGGAGGAACTAAAAGTCCCGCAGGGCCACTCCAAATGAACAGTATGGTCAAACGCCCTCAGAATGTCCTCCAAAGACACAGTTTTGCAAAATCATGAAGATGGATGTGTTGGAAGTCAGGTTTTGGTAAATATTTGAATGTGGCCACTGCGGACACCGATTGAATGTCCTCCGAAGATACAGTTTTGCAAAATCTAAAGTTATATGTCGCAATCCAGATTTTGGTAAGTATTTGATTAGGGCCACTTTCCCGGAGGAACTCTGATTCCGCAGTGCCTATGGTCAGACATCCTCAAAATGCCCTCCAAAGACAAAGTTTTGCAAAATCATGAAGTTGGATTTGTCGCAAGCCAGGTTGTGAAAAAGGTTTAAAAATGGCAACTTTTCAAACAAAGTGGCCAGTATGGTAAAAAATCTTCGAAATGTCTTTGATAAGTCGCAAGCCAGGATTTAGCAGCGATTTGAATATGGCCACTTTTTCGGAGGAACTCGGACTCCGGAGGGTCACTGATTGACTGAAAATGACTGCCGAAGGCACAGTTTTGCAAAATCATGAAATTTGAGGTGTTGTAACCTAGGTTTTGGTAAAAATTTGATTATGGCCGCTTTCCCGGAGGAACTCGAAATTCCGCAGGGCCTCCCTAAGCGACCAGTATGGTCAGAAATCCTCAAAATGTCTTTTCATGACCTAGTTTTTCAAAATCAAGAAGTTTGATGAGTCGGAAGCCAGGTTTTGAAAAAGATTTGAATATGGGTACTTGCCTGGAGGAACTCGGATCCCGCAGGTCCTTTTTTAGTAGCCAGTGTGGTCAGAAATCCTCAAAATGTTTTATGATGACCTAGTTTGACTAAAACGTGAAGTTTGATGTGCCACATGCCATGATTCGCAGCTAAAGATATTTTATCCACCATTCCTGGCCAGTCACTTTCACCCAGTACCCCCACCTAGGAATCTGAAAGTACGGGTATTTTCGGAATAACCAGTGAAGATACACTAACTAGGATAGTTTTGTGATCTTTTGCTTTTTGAAAAAAACAGTATCAAAATCCGTTGGCTATGGAGTATTAATAATTTTAAATTTGTTTTTTTCTTTCTTAGAGGGTTGGGGACGTACGAGCTCAAAATTTTCCCAAATATTCCCTTCTATAAAACTGATAAAACGGAACTGAAAAAATATTCTCGTCTTGATATTTTACGGGTGAAATCAGTTCAACTGGACACTGAAGTGTAGTTTAAAAAAAATTGTTCTCCCAATGATGTGAATCACTTCCACACTCTGTGAGTGACCCCAATAGCATCTTCACTGGTGGTTTAAATTGGTACTACAATTTAATTTTTTTTAGAGAGGCTTTAATTTTTTTAAAGTTCATTCGCCTCTTATTTAAATATATTTTTGTACATCTCCCTAAAATCCACTAAACCGTGAATAATTTAAAAACAAGGATTCACAAGAATGCAGCGTATCATTTACCAAAATGAACTTTGATCACAACCCAACCCTTCTATTTAACATTCCAGTGATTTCTCGCGGAAGTGCAGAGGATTTTTCGGGTCCCAAAAACGCAAATATCACGGCAACACATTCCTACTAAAGTTTGTTTCGATCAAAATTTGGTCGACTTAAACTTGACGCATTTCTTTTCATCGTCCATTAAAAAATTTGCACACCCCTCATTTTAAAGATATGTGCGTGTAGCATCATGCCTCTATTCTGATTTTGAGATTAGCACTTCAGTTATCGAAATGTCATCGAAGAAAGAGAAGCAACGCATCAAAATTTTGCACGTGCATGGCGAAAATCCAAACTACTCTCACGCCAAGTTGGCGAAATTGTTGGATGTGACTTAATCAACTGTTACCAACGTATTAAAAGTGTTCGGTCAACGTTTGTCGACAGCCAGGAAAGCTGAATCGGGAGAGAAATCGAGAACCAGAGGCCACAGCGACGACAAAAAGAGTTGCCCACTGCTTTGAGCGGAACCCCGACCTCCCGTCCGAGATGTCGCAAAGAAGCTGGGAGAGGCACCTTCAACCGTGGAGCTAAATAATGAGCTGGACTCTCGACCTACAAGAAAGTGGTGACTCCAAACCGTGACGATCGACCAAAGCACGATCGCGAAAGTTGTTCACGACGACACTGACGAAGTTTGATTGCGTGCTGCAGGACGATGAAACTTGCGTCAAGACAGACTTTAAACAGCTTCCTGGATAGGAATTTTATACGGTAACCGGACGGGGAAAGGTGGCAGATATTTTAAAGCACATTAAACTGTCAAAGTTCGCGAAGAAATATCTGGTGTGGCAGGCCATCTGTACTTGTTGCTTCAAGAGCAACGTTTACGCTGCGACCGCAACTGTCAACCAGGAAATTTATCTGAGCGAGTGCCTACAAAAACGTCTACTGCCTTTCCTGAAGCGACACATTTGTTCCGTTCTATTATGGCCGGATTTGGCATCTTGCCATTACGTAAAAAAGGCCATGGAGTGGTATGCTGCCAACAACGTTCAAGTGGTGCCCAAGGACAAGAACCCTCCCAGCACGCCAGAGCTTCACCCTATCGATCAATATTGGGCCATCGTCAAGCGGAACCTTAAGAAGACTCAAAAAGCTGTTGTGAGCGAGAAACAGTTCAAGATCCAGCAATTCGCGTTCGGTAAAAAGGAAGCTTAGTTGAATATTTCTCCTGTATTCTGTATTAACTGAACTTGAAAAAGATAAAGAATTTGACTTATTAATAAAACTTTGATCGACTCACACATATTACTGTTTGACCAAATTTTAAACCCTTTATATCTTCATTTGACCTGCATTCGGAATTGTCTTAGTTTGGGATCATCAGTGTTTGCGCATTGAAATTTATGTAGTTCAAAGCATTCTCTGCTCGATCTTTGTGTAATTACAGCTAACCTGGCAATAACGGAGTTGCAAATTCGGTTGGTCAATAACGTTCATGCTCAATCAGTACATAGTTAAGCCTACTATGCAGCTGGCAAGTAAAGACCTGGAGTAATTTTTACCCTTTCCAATGAAGTAATGTTGACAACTGCTCCAGTATTGTAAAGGTTAAATGAAGTTTTCCTTGCGGAATAATCTAACGGAATATTATTCCGCAAGAAAAAGTGACAGTCCTGTTTAGATTACATGGGCAGGCGTTACTAACGTTAAAATGTTGGCCTCCTTTTTCAGCTGCATAAGTAATTCCGACAGTAAAAGCATTTCTCGACCATTACTTGTCCTATCCTAATGCACAGTACTTCTGCGCTGCATTTTAGCCTTTAAAACCATTTTCCTGAATGTTTGTTTGAAATGCTACTGTATGCCTCATGACTATTATATTTTGCAGTAAAATTTATTTATTTGTTATTAGAATCACGTTATATCAATGGATGGAGCCTATTAAAATGTTTATCTTTTTCTCACAAAATTTTACACGCATCATTTTATAATCAAATAAAAAAACAATCAGTACCGTAAAACGGGGTGACTTCGATCACTTTTTGAACTATTTCTTAAAATTTTCTATGATAATTATCTTTAAAATTTTGTTTTACATTTTTAAAACCAGTACTGGTATCTGTAGTATAACACTACAAAGAAATTTAAAAAAATTATTATGTCAGATGAACTTTAAAAAAATTGTTTAATTTCCGCGGCCAATTTTCAATAATGGGGTGACTTCGATAAAAATCAATTTTATCCATTTGAAGTGCTTAAATGAATAAAAAACACCAAATTTCTATGCAAACCGTTTGATGCAGCTGGCTCCCGAATAGCATAGGGGTGGAGCATTCCCCAAAGGGAACGTTCATTGATGTCACGCAAGAAAGGACCATTTTCAAAACCCTCCCCCTCTATCATGTTTTTTATGGACCTTAAATTTTGTGTACAGATTATAACAATTACCAAAGCTCCCTTCCTTTAAAAGCATGACATAATTTATGAGCGACCCATCCATTGCTATTTTTCAGTAGTTCACCATAATTTAGACTGTTCCCCTTCAGACTCAAAACTAAGAGTAGAGGCACAGAAGACACTGGGACCTATGAATAAAAGCAAATACTTTACTTTCATTCGTGTATATTTTATGGTAAAGTATACCTTTTACCTTCTTTGTTTACAAACAAATTGACGATAGGAGGTGTAACCAAAAGGAGTAACAAAATCCAAAAAACTCGATGAACATCATAAAAGTAACTCAGAGTAGGCCTGTCTCACCCCTAGCGTTTATTCGTTTGCTCTTAGTTTTCGATCAAAATAATTTTTTTTTATTCATTTATTTGTTTATGTATACAAAATTAATATTTTTTCGATTAACTTAGAGAGACGAATGTTTAAGTAATCTTTAAATGTGGTTGTCGACTTTTTTTAAATTATTTTTTTGCTTTAATATATGATTGGTGTTGGGCTTGGTAAAAAGTACCATAATGAGCATTTTTTTAAAAATATTTTTTTATAGCGAAGGAAATAGAGAAATGCTAAAAACAAAATGCATTTATATACCTTAATAAATGCTGAATATGTATGGTTCAAAGCGTAATTCAGGCACTTGGTGAAGGATAATTTTAAATTTAATAAATATCGGACTTGGCGGTCGAAGTCATTCCGCTCTACGGTACCAAAGTTACCCTGTTTCACGGTACTGAAAATAAGTAACGAAAGACATTATTGCGCGGTAAAATTATAGCTGTATATTCGGCACCGAATAGCAGCTGTGTAAACTTCACCCCCGCCCCTGGAAAAAACAACAACATAATCCATTAAAAACCTAAACAAAAGGCTTCTCATAGACAAATTTTCTTAACAACATTGGGAAATAATACAACTTATTGTCAATATTCACTTATTAAACGAAGGTCAACCGCACTGCCTAGTATGTTGCTTAAAAATTAACGATTGATCAGCTCCCTGAAGAACCTATTCAAAACAATTCAACTGAACAAGATTTACATTGTGGTTTTCGGCTGAGTTCAACTGACTTCCCATCGAAACACGCCGAAACTTGCAAACTGTTGATTTTTTATTTTAGCACCTGTTGATTATGATGGCAGCCATTTTTTGTCCATTTCAATTCGAACAATCATCACATTAAACCACTGATTTTATTTTTCTGAATCACAAAACACGGATGTTTGCACCTGAATGTAATGTTTTTCAAAACTTCCCCCTTTTTTTGCTCCACTTGTCACCGATTAGCACTCGCATAAATCAACTTGTCACGATCGTGTTTCTATCCGTACCATGAATCACTTTATCCGCCAAAAAAAAATGTCCAATATCTTCTCCGATAATAATCCACTCGTATGTTGGTTCACTTTAGCAAATTCAAAAAAAAATCACGAATGGCCACGTCTCAAAATTTGCGAATTGCCCTGCTGATCACTCGCCAACCGACCGTTGCAAACTGATAGGCTCCGGAGCTTCGTTTGCCAATTTTATAATAGGAGCTTTCACGGCGCCTTCGTCGTCGTCGTCGTCGTCGTCGTTGGCGCCGTCGGCGTTGATCGCGCGAGCAAACGAGCCCCCTAAAAGATTGCGATGCGTTTTCGCACCGCTGGCTGCTGCGGTTCTGCCCGTACCCTCTGAGTGCGGGTGTGCTTCGCGTGAAAGCCGGCTGGCTGGAGGAGCCCTCGGTTGCTGCGATCGCGAGCTGAGAGCGCGTGAGATTCGAGAGACCACGCGGTTCGGCATCTGATGGCAGAAGCAGATCGAAGCCGGCGAAGAGAAAGATGTATGCTTCTATTGAACTTGCAAATGTTATGTAAGTTTTGTTTGGTTTTTGCAGCACACAGAAAACCTTCTACAGCGGACACTAATGTAAGGTTTGGCTGGATGTTAAAGTTAGATGTTGTTAGGTGTTAATTTTTGCAAGCAGATCGGTGGCCCCAAAATGTTGATTGGTTCATTGTGTCAACTGCTAGGGCCGATTAATGATGGCTGCCGGCTTTGCATCGTCGGGACCGGAGGGTTGCGCAAGGGTGGAGGTAACGAATTTTTGGGTTTTGCTGTGTTTGAGGAATGCGTGCATGTCGTTGCTGAATGGTTTTGATAATGTTTTAATCGGTTGTTCAATTATTGATGGTGCGACGTTGTTGATATAATTCGATGAAGTGGCCCAAACATCAAGTACAAAAGTGAAGGTTGATTGGTTTTGTTTTGTTTTGCTGTGAAATGACCCCCATTCTGAACGATCACTTGAGCATTTAATTGCCTTCTTTTTGGACACGAATTCAAATTGTGAATTGGTCAGGGTTCTGCAAAACTTGACGACTTCTTTGAACAGCTTACAGATGCCCTAGGATAAACATTCTTTGTAGCAGGCTGTGGAAAATATCAAATTATATCCAACCAACGAAAACCGTAAACCAATAACATGGAGTCGAAAGAAAATGAGAGTTTTGGTCTTTATGAAGATTTATCCGACATTTGTGCATCATTATCCGATTTTTTCGTTTTGAACAGTTC
This sequence comes from Aedes japonicus, assembly GCA_034211315.2. Classification (NCBI taxonomy): domain Eukaryota; kingdom Metazoa; phylum Arthropoda; class Insecta; order Diptera; family Culicidae; genus Aedes; species Aedes japonicus. The sequence goes on from JASCZW010008964.1 coordinate 31,292, forward strand.
ATGGAAGCAATCATCGTCGGATTCTGGTCAGTACTATATCCAAGCGGTTGTCTTTTAGATTTCCTTCACAAAACTATCGCTGATCGGAAAACAAAGTTTAGCTCGTTTTAGCCACATGATTTTATTTTATTTGTTTTAGAATGTTGATTTACCGGCGCATCCTAAAAAGTGTAAACACGCTGATCCTCGGTTATGGAAGAAAACTCTGCGCAAACATAACAGAGCTGTCGGCTATTCATATATAAATACACGAGTAGTTCCAAATTCAAGATCATTACCCATGTGGTTGCCGAAATGATTGTTCAAACAGAATATACTTTGAGCAACGTTGGATTAATTTTGAGCAATTTAGTGAAATCAATTCATGTTTCAACTGTCAATAAAGCTATGTCCATTTAGAATCCGGAATAATAATATCATTTTTATCTCGGTAACGGATTGACGTACATATAAGTTGATAACATAAAAACAAAAGTAATTCATTGTTTAAGTACAAAATGTCAATACAAATCATTTCTCTTTTTTTCTAATGAAAATTCGCACTTTCCTCTTTATTCCTCCCATCAAACGCTGCACACCTCCGGAGTCAACTTCCTTGGCACATTTGTTCCACATTTTGGGTCATCTGAGTCGCGTCCCGAGCCGTTTTTCCACTTTTCTTAAGCTTCCGCTTCATTATTGCCCAAAATCTATCGATGCGCCGGAACTGCGGGCAGTTGGGTGAATTTATGTTTTTATCGATGATATCAACGTTATTATCTCGGTAATACTGGAAGACTTCCCGGCTGTAGTGGCAACTCGCCTAATCTGGCCAAAACTTCACGGGACCTTTATGGGCTTTAATGAAAGGTAGTACGTGGTTTTTGAGGTGTTCTTCCTTGTACAGCTTCTAGTTCATCGTCTGATTCGTCACGAACACTTTGGTTTTTGCTGTGCAGCTGCATATCCCTTGCCAAATCGTCCGTTTTTTGGCAAATTTGTCCATAAAAGCAAACTTAAACTTCACAGGAACATCTTTTCGTGCCGTCACCATGTAAAATTTTTGGCTAGGAAGCTGTCCGAAATCCACTTTGACGTAGCTTTCATCGTCGATGAGCAGGCATCGTTGGAACTTCGTCAAAACCTGCTGGTACAATCTCCGAGCTCAAGTTTTGGTGACGAAACTTTGCTTCAACGTTCTGTTTGGTTGCTTGCTGGCTCTATAAGAACGATATACTGCTTGCAAACAAATTCTTCGAACGGTACTGCGAGCAGCAGCGTATTTTTGTGCGATTTCATTATCTGATAGGCCAGGATTTGCTCTGACGGTTCTCAACACCTTCTGGTTTAGCATGCGGTCATATGTTCCCCTACTAGGCTTACCTTGAGGCACTCGATCCACGCTCTTTCGCTCCCTTAAACGTTTGAGCACATCATACATGGTTGATTTGGCGATTTTCAACGTTTTTGCGATTTTTATTGCGGACCACGTTGGATTATCAACGTGGGTATGCAGAATTTTTTTTTCCTATCGGCTTCCATCTGGAATAACTTTTCACTCACTGCACGAAACACCGTGAAATTTATAACACAGAAAGTGAACGCCTAGGTTAAAAAAACCGCTGTAAAAGAATTCTTCCGGTTAATGTTTAACCCATTTTGGGGAAAACTGGCTTCTTTGCAATGGGTGAATAAATACTTAATTTGTAACTAGAAATGAGAAGAAAAATTAGTATTTTCCATTTAATTCCAACTTCCTTTGCTTAACTTGACAGATACGCGTATTTCGTCTACAATGTGCAGACTTCTTCAGTGTCTCGTACTTTTAACTTGTATTAGTACGAGACACTGAAGAAGTCTGCACATTGTAGACGAAATACGCGTATCTGTCAAGATAAGCAAAGGTAGTTGGAATTAAATGGAAAATACTATTTTTTCTTCTCATTTCTAGTTACAGGTATTCCACTAAACAGCTCAAACACTCTCTAGGGTTTACATAATTTTTGACATAAGCTGCTTTTTCCCGTTAATGGGTGAATCAGGTTTACCCATTAAAACTTCTTGCGAAAATTTGTGGTTTTTCACTCATTAATGGGTTTTTGCAAACGACCGTGTAGTACCTTAAATACTGTCTGCGACCTTAGAAGACAATTTTTGCTTAAATTTGCTTAAAAATTTCATTTAACCGTGCACCGTAATCCATATACACAGATAAAAAGAAACACTGAATTTTCTGCGTTATCTAATGCACATAAAGGGAATTGCTAGATTTGGCAAAAAATAATGGGATATTTCATGTAAATTTAAGCCAGATAACGCCTAAATCAAGCCTGTTGTATGAAATATTGCAAGCAATATCGTTGTTTACGCTCCTTTGGCTTGGAATTACACGAGGGGAAATTTTACGCGCTTGTTAAAATTATTTTTTTTTTCTGTGTACACTCTTACAGGAAAGCACAGAGAACAGACATCCAAAATAGAATATATTTCTCAAAAAAACTTGTGTAAGGATTCAAATTAAAATACGTTCAAACACTAATGCCATCTCTCGGGCTGTGGCCACTTGCGATTTTTAATCGAACATGGGTAAGATTCGTTGACCGTGCGGTGAAAGAACTAAACTGCCAAAAAAATTTAGTTGATGAATAAGATTTCAAGCTGGTCAATGGGTGGCGATGCCAGCGCCGCCACGCTATTGCCAGTTCATTACGATTATGAAATGGCCGTTAAATTTCTTACACAGTTTTTGAATTTGACTTGGATGTCTGTTCTCTGTGAGGAAAGTTACCATTTATGGGAATCATTTCCTCCATTGAGAATTTATCCGGGTTCAAAATAATAAAAAATAAATGAACCATTAAAAAGTGAACAGACATTGATGTCCATATACCTTTTCTTGAAAAACGTGTGGAAAAGTTAATGTACACACTTAGAAATTATGAATTTTACACGAGACGTAATTCATGTTTGTAAAAAGTCCGGGAACGTAAACAAAGATTTCGTGTAAAATTATGTCTCCTGAAACCGACACATACGCAATGCTATGAAAAATGCGTTTGATTGGAATTATTTTCTCATCTCTTTCAACTCATTCTTATGTGCAAAAGGACGTTTGCATGTGTCGGTCTCAGGGAACAGAAATTTACTTGACATATTGGTAGTGTGTAGGCAGCCGGTATAAGAAGCAAGTGTAGAGAACAACAAACTCAATGTTTCAGGTAATGGGGTAGGCTTTCTATTGATAAACATTTACATGACAGTTATTCCACAACTGCAGCGCCGCCTACCAGGAGCATAACGACATGCATTTGAAATGACGGTTAAAAGTTTTACACAAGTAGCAGACCGAGAATGAACGTCTTTTCTCTGTGGTAAAAGTGACAACTTCTATTAGTTTGCATGGAAACCTTCCAAATTCCAGTTTTATTTATTGATATTATCAGGTAGATAAAGCTGCAGAAATTTCTTTTCGATTCTTTACCTTTCCGTTTCAGTAAACGGAATTTAACATGGGTTTGGGATAGAAAAGGAAATTTCTTTCGAACACGATACCGACCTTAATGCGGAACGGTTTCGTACGGAAGGTGTAGTATCAGGCTTTTATGGGTTATAATAATCCATTAATGCGGATTGTTTTTATCCATTAATGAAACACACACAAAAAAATCCACTGTAGAAACTACCATTTCGAGGGTTAAAATAAGCGCAATCACCAACAATTTTCACCTGACTATAAATGCATTTGATTTTACCATGGCTGCAATTGTAGTAAACCATGGTGGTGTTGATATTAACATGATGTTAAAGGCTGTACCATGAACGTAGTAAATTTGACTGACATTTCATGGCAGTTTTAAAGAAACAATAGCCTCGTTTTAAATAACAAACATGTTTGTTGACTAGGGAACGTCCATTAATTTCGTCACGCAACAATTGACTTTTTACAACCCCCCCTCCCCCCCTTGTCACGTTTTTTGTATGGACCTTCAAATTTTTTTGTATGGATCGTCACGTTTTCCCACGTTATTTTTAAAAAGCGGGGTAGCTGGCTTTTGGCAGGGCTGCTTTCGAATATTTGTGGTTTTTTTGGATGAAACTCAACAGAGTCCGACAACTGCTCAGGCCCCTTCACATCCTAAATAGTCCCTTCCACTCGTCCGGGGCTACTTATTCGTGTATTCAGTAGCTGTCCATCATATCTGATGGAACCCCACCATCCGCGACCCGTGGACCCGCCGGGTTGCTTGCAGCTCAGCCCCGTAGAGTCTTCACCTACTCTACGGTCTTCCCAGTTCTGTATTACCCACGGATTACCAATTACTACGGTGTGGGTATGTTATTAGTATTTGTTCCTTTTTCCAATTGGTTGCAAAGAAGTTAGCGGGATTCGTCGCTGATTCTTTTGCGAAGTAGTTTGGTAAGGACTCTGCTATTTCTTTAGGGTCCGTTAAGTTTTGGTCTTCTGTTTTAAAGGTCCATATTGGGTCAAATGATGTTTGCCAGATATGCTACGTGGATTCCTGAGATATATTCTTGCCATGAGTTTTGTTTTTCTTTATTTCTATGTTATACTCGCCTCATATGTGATTTTTGTGATTCCTTATGCATGGTTTCGAAATTGAGGTGTCTATTGAAGTATTTTTCAGATTTCTAAGTGCTTTTTGTCCTTTGCGAACAGAAGGTTGCGGGGCCGATTGGTCATATTCTACTTCAACTATGCGCGCCTCTTTTTATTGTGCCTTCGTTTTCGGTTTCGATAATGGTTTTAACTGGGCTGTCGTCCTAAATTCTAACGACATGCCCAGCCCACCGTACTCGAACGATTTTAGCGATTTGAACGATGGGAGGTTCAACGCCTTCCGCTCAAAGATACAAAGAGCACGTTGGTCCTTCACTAGCAATGTCCATGTTTCGTGACCGTAGAGGATTACTGGTCTAATTAGTGTCATGAAGATCAGGTCAACTTTGTATTTCGGCGAACTTTGTTGTTTGTTTCTTCGGAGTCCAAAGTAGGCACGATTGCTAACCATAAATCTATTGATATAACAGATATACATAACATTTATTATTTTAAGATTAGATGCCTGGAATAAGTTTTTGTTCGGGTATACCTTAATTTTGTTTTCATTCGGGTATCCCCTTGTATAGACATGACAAGTCTTACCAATACATATCAGAGTAGAGTGAATACCGACATATCACTTATGAGTGGATATCAGCCTTAATGATACTATAGCATTATACATCACTAGACTAAAGTAGACAGGAAGATAGACTACCCTCGATTTATTATTGTTATGTATTTCTAAACAGTTCAAGTGCTCTACGAAGTAAGTGTACAGTATTGTTCGTTACTTTATGAACAAAATAACTAGATTTTTGTGCATTAAATCATACGATTGATTTGGAGTTAAAGGAGGGAAAAGTCACTAGGTTCAACTTCAGTAGGAGTATTCCATTGAAGCAACATATCATATCAATTTCTTGAAGAAGCTTTTCTTAAGAAAACTGATAAGAAATAGTTTGTTGGAGTCCACCTTGTAACCGCATACTGTAACAAAATTGTCTTGGTATTTCTCTGGAGGTGTCGTTATCGGTGGTCACCAATGAGCACAGATGCACAAATTCATCTACCACCTCGATGTCATCACCGACGATCTAATGGTGGGAGGCTAACATCTGGACTGTATATTGTGACATCTATTGCAGACATACTGTATCGTTCATTGCATGCTGTTGAGTAACTGAATGTAGTTTATCCACCAATAAGGGTGATAAGGTGTGTTGCTAGGGATTGTGATGTATTCTATGATTATAAGTTGTACTTCAGAGTATTTGCTTCGTATTTCGTTGTAGTTTCATTGCATAAGAGAAGTCATTGGAGTATTTATTCATATTAGCGTTGAGTTTAATTTCTTCGTTCTGGTCTATGTCTACATTGTTGGAACAACTCGAACACCTTACTTCTGCCTTCCATCAATAACTCTCCTGGGTTTGCTTAGCAATGACGCGTGACTCACACACGACACTCTTTTCCGTCTTTCCACTGGTCAGCTAAAGTCCCTTGAAAATATTCCCGGAAACAATTTTAGGTTAGGGCCCAGTATATTATTCTTCAAGAGTTGAATGAGAAACAGTTTTTCAGGGTTTAAGTGTAAAGTAGAATTAACATGTATTTGAAAAAAGAAATAAAATAAAATAACAACAAAGGATTGCTTAGGAATCATATTGAGAATAGCGCGGCTAAGCAAGATTCAATCGGTTTAGCCAAATAAAGAAATTAAAGTATCAGATGTTAAATGAATGCCGAATGACCCATATGAACATGCTAAACCTAATAAAGCACTGGATGAGTGAAAACATATTCGCTCAAAATGTTTCGCATTTGAATGGCTTGCTACGTGCTATTGTTACTAATCTCCTTACGCAGCAACTTCGCCGTCAGAATTGATTGTGTCAGAAAAACCTTGCGGGCAATATTCATCACTACTTGTGGATTTCAGATAGTTATGCAAAATAACTGATGCCAAAACAATGAGCTCAGCATGTTCTGGAAACATTACCAAAGTTGTTTTTAGGATTCGCCATCGTGCAACCAAAATACCAAAAGCATTCTCAATTGTATGCCGAGCACGCGAAAGGCGCATATTGAAATTCTCTCGAATAGGCGATAGCAGTTTTCCCAGGAACCGTTGTTGTAAATTAATCTCAAGGGGAAAAGCGGCGTCTCCTACAATATAGTGCGGCATCTCCACGCTAGAATCAGGCAAACGTGCTGGTGGTGGTAGGTTTAGAGAACCATCGTACAAACGTTAGCAAAATTCTGAGCATGCAAACACTCCTCAATCGCTGTTTCCCCCATACGCTCCGACATCTACAGCTATAAAGTGATAGTTGGCATCACAAACAGCCATCAAATTGATGCTATGATGCCCTTTATAGTTGACAAATAAACTGCCAGAATTCTGAGGAGCCTAGATGTTCACGTGCTTTCCGTCAACAGCGCCACAGCAGTTGGGGAAGTCCCAAAGCTGCCCTAGTAGCACACTTGTTGCCATTCGGTTGAAATAACATAAATATAACTTGCTAAGTTATATTCAAGCTTCTACAACTAATTATGATCATAGTGTGCTATTCGGGTGATAGAACTCGGATGCCTTTCTGGACTAGTCTTCAGCAGTCAACTCGGGTAGGAAGCCCGACTTCAGTTCAGCCCGTAGAATCTGACATACTTAATATATTATAGAGCTTGCCGTGCTCTGACCTATCTTGAAGCTCCATGATAGAAATCGAATCTCAGGTCCATAAGCCAAGTATCTGCAAACAAGATGTGAAGTATGTCACTATACAAGGGCATAGAAACACCTACAAACTCACACGGGTGCTCAAACAAAAAATACTCACATCACTGATAAAAAAAGCATGAACTCTGAACTGAGAGGAGTTCTTGCGGAGAATTTCTCCAACCTGTATCGGATGGCTTCCAACAACGAACTAAAAGTTCCGGGAGTCATCCGGGTCGCCCGAAAAAACTTTTCAGGATGTTGCACCATTACATTGAAATTGGTGGCAAAAATCCATACTCGCCGCGGCTTAGCAGCAGGGGATGTACTCACCATCTTCTATCCGAACATTTCGACCTCTTGCCAAACTCGGGATGAATTTTAATATAATTATGATTTAACTCAAAAAGTAGCTCCACGAAAATAAAACAGAAATTTGATTTTCAAAAATGGCGATTAGACATTTTTCAGCTGGTTGGTTGTCCGTTTTGCGTACGTCCCAACTAACATTTTTAGTTGCCTAAGCCGAAGTTAAGAACTTATAAGCTGTTTTATAATTGTATAAAAGCAAGTGAAGCTGAATAAGCTATAAGCAGAATTAAAAAATTGATGCAGTACTTATGCTTAATGTAACACAACTTTAACACAACATTTAGCTTTAGGTTGCATACTTTGAAAAGAAAGCTCTTATGCGAACAATGTTTGTCTGCATTTACACAGCTTGTTTATGTAGCTAAGAAATTAGTCGGTTAAGCTTTTGAATTATCATTCTGTGTTCTCTTACACAGTTTTATTTGTTGGCTTTATAATAGCTTTTCAAAAGCCTTTATTTAGAAATACCTTAGCCGCTATACAGCTTAGTGATTATAGCTGTATAAAATGTTGTATAAGTCCATTGAGCGAACGTATCGAAAAGATTTCATTCGAATATAGTATGGAAATTTGCCAGAAGACATTATTGCAAATTTTATACGATTCCCTTATGGAAAGAAATCATATGACGATCGTATGAATATTTTCCTCACATGAAAAAAAAAGTTGCAATCGGGATGCGAACCATGACCCTCGGCATCCAGAGCCGAGCCACAATCCCACGAGACTATACACGCTTGATAAGTGGTGTCAGTTGAAAGCGTAGAACAGGCATGCTTTTATCGACCAATGCTACAATAATCTTTTAATACGATCTCTTATGGCTTTGTGGTTAATAGTTCTGATCGTAGGGATAATTTCCTGAGTGTAGTTGCGGCACAGAGTATGGAGCATATATGCAGTTATTTATGTATATGGAGCTCTTGAGCTTGAGCTCTTGAGCTGAGTCTTAGCTGTCGAATTAAATAAAAGGAATACCGTCCATTTGATCGAGCAGAGCATTTACACGCTAAGATAAGATTACCGATAATTACGTTTTAATTTTACCGAAAATTAGGTTTTGGTAGTAAAACCTAAAATTTCGGTAAAATTTCACGACCGATTTCGATAAATTTTACTTATTTATTTAGTAAAGTGGATTTTCAAATGTTTACGTTTTTTTTTTTACCTAAATTTGGATTAAAATTTTATCACTGCGCTGCATCTGAGAATCAACACTACCGCCATTGCGAAGTTTATGACTTATTGCAATTGTACCGCCTCCTCACCTTCAGGCTAAATAGTTTCGAATTTTGATTTAAAATAAAGAAAGAAAACAGCTGTAGAGACTGAGATTTATGGCAGCCAACCCGAAGGGTGAGTAGAAATATTTACCATAAGCGGATCATGAAAATTCCGGAGAAATTTGTAAAGGCGAATGGTTCTGTGCTTGTAAATAAACATTTCCATAGTCGATTGCTAGCCAATAGTTGCTGGCTATAGTTCAATTCAGGACACTAACAGCAAAATTCTATAGAGGAACTGAGCTGTAATTCGTGAAAAATTGACGATTGGAAAGTTTGTTTACAGACGAAGAAACGGCATTGCAAATTTTTACAGAATTGAAATATTTACCTCATTCCAATGAAATATATTTTTTTATCATTCAATTGTAAATCACTGGAAATATGGAGGAATTGACATGATTAATCGATGCGGATACAAGGAAAAAACTGGAAGGTAAGTTAATTATTCAATTTGTATGTAAATCATTCGACGAATCTCTACAATTGAAATGAATTGCACTTGATTCATATACACATACTAATTTATTCTATATATTTCAGGCTGTCGAAGGTTGATCCAATGCTATACCACCCTTACATTATTTGTCTGGCAACTGCACCAAAACAGGGAGAGTATTATGTGTATTTACATGGAAAAATCATATTTTGTGGTCAGCAAGCAGCCATGTCTTTGAATAAAAATACTTGGAAATAAAATACCTAATTAAAGCCTGTTCACATTTTTCTGATCCGTTTAGTGGGGAATAAATCCGAAAAAAATAGATCTTACAACCTTGCGTTAAACATTTTTATTATAGCATTCCAAAAACCTAAAACAGAAAAAGAAAACTTAATTTTCGGTAAAAATAAACGATTGCAAATAGTTAATTATTAACGTTTTTCGCTTGTCACCAACAGTACCGAAATTTAAGTAATCCATGTTTACCGATAATTTCAGTATGTGCACTTTTGTGCGGTTATCTGTATTTTTTACCGAATTTTCGGTACTCTGGTCTTAGCGTGTAGATTTCAAAATATTTTGAAGGATGTTGAAAAAAATAAGAAAAGCGATACTTACTATTGAAAACGAAATTTGAGGAGGTATGAAGCATATTTGAGGAATTCATATTCGGAGATTCGCGCAATTGACAGTGCTGTCGAAAATCGCTTTCAAATAAACAATATAAATTCCACTGAGCAGAAGATCAGGTGTTCAATTCCCGGTCTTAGTGGATTTTTTTTAATCACCGGGAATTCATTAATTTAGCAATGATAAATATAGCAATCTATAACAACAGTTATAAATGAAATTGATATTAATGTAGTTTAAAAAAATTATAACAAATGAATCAAGCGCGGCACAGCTAACAACGTAAATTGGATGGTGATCATGTTTAGATTATAAGAATCTCAGTAACACTGATTTTCAAAACAGTACAAACCTGTTCGTAAAGAGCTTCAGCAATTATTGTTGTTCAACATTATTAGAACTAAAGATATGTTTTGAACACTTTGAATACGGGTACTGGAATTCCTCACAGCTGATATGGATCTGAGGATGCAGTCACCGTTCTTAAGGTGAAGGTGCAGAGTTCAAATCTTGTAAGTACGGGTAAGTGATACATAGTTTATATAAACATTATAATACAAAGTTCATAGTTATGTTACACCATAACAGTAATAAACACCATTGCCGTAATACCGTCCATCGAGTAGTTGTAAACAGTGTTTGACGTACATATTTTTTCGATTGCATGTATGGTGACTATGTTTGAAGCGTTTATATCAACGTGTTAGGACTACCAATAAAAAGCTGTTTGCCACATTCTAAAAATAGAAAATTGCGATGAACAAATAAATATACTGAACATGTGTTTCAAAAGAACAGTTACTTAATAAGTTGTATAATTTTTTGGATAAAAGCTTCCTAGGCTATAAACCGATTACATATTCTGCTTGACATTTTTTTCATTTTCATGAAGCTGGGTAGATTAGCCAGATTTACTTGTGAAAATATTGGCTGGGCGCTTGTGCAACCCAACCCGGGAACACACTGACACTTCCAGTACATTGCCAATGAAACTCAAAAATTTGGTCCGGTGGTACTGTCAAACGTGTCAAACCGAAACAAAATCTAGCGGATCTTCGAAAAAGGTCGAAATGCGGATATGACATGTGATATTGTGTGCGATAAAAAAAATACTGCAAAGTTTGTTGCATTTGACGCTTGCAATGAACATGGAACCAGTGGAAACATAAAAATGTGGTGATAAAATTACATCACGCACTTAGGAGAGGTAGAGATACTAAGTGTGACAATCGGCACACTTTTTAAATTGCTTAATATAAAACGTGTCAATGTCAAGCCGATTAGCGTTTTCTAAGGGGAACCATCAATTATTAAATTTTGCAACTGTTTTGTAAGTGATCATCCAAACATTAAGTCCATTATTTTTAAGTATTTGTTTGTTAGCCGTTTGAATACTTCTGAAAGCGCAATAACGTATGGAAGGCATAAACGATTATCATATGTTTTGCCAAACCAGTAATATAAGAAGTGTCTTTGTGTAGAGCAGATTTTTTTTTTTTTTGTAAAATGTATCGTCAATGATAGATATTCCATGTCCTGATTAGGTCATGTCAATGGTTTTAACGTAGTTTTCCATAGTCCTACGTAGTTTTACGATATTTATAAATTAGATGATACCATTATATAAATACATCAACGCGGTCCCTACATAAACATCGCGGTTTTATCTCTGATATATCCCAACTTTATTTGTTTTATACCTGGTAAAATTTGTTTTTGTTTGACGAAAAGTGCGTCCTATTTACAATTGGGATATATCGACTCAACATTATTAGAAAATGCATTATTTGCAACAGGTCAAAGCAAAACAGTAAATAATTTAAATATTAACCAACCATATGTGTTATGTTATGTATAAATTATAGGATACCTTTATTAATAAGCACCAATGCGGTCCTACTTGGACCTCGCGGTTTTATTCCTGATATAACCCATTTCATATTTTTCATAAAAGTGTTGCAGAGCTCACTCATTCATTCTTTTTAACTTGGTATTTATAAACAAGATAATGTTTTTTGCTCAGGTCTCACTCTAATTAAAAATTTAATACGCTAGTTAAACTTGACCCAATATTTACACTAGTTATTTACTAGCAACTTAACGCACTACAAAAAAAATCATAAATAAATTCTCTTGTTCAGAATATCGCCGAAAAACAGCTCAACCGCTTCAATCTTTCGCTTCTCACCTGAAGTTTGTGCTTGAAAATAGTCCGCAAAGAAATATCGTTTCCGGGAGCCAGCAGCTACTAGATCAGATTGATATGAGTGTAGTGAAAGTTCATCAGAGCTTTCAAGAATTGGTTATAATATTATGTTACGCAATTTTCAGCAATTTTCAACTCCCTCTCTCTCTCTCTCACGTAACAAGATAGTAAATACATATATAAATTATGTCATCCGCTTCCTCCCAACGGAAATGTAAATCTTTTCATAAAGTACCTCAGTAAAAAAAGTTAAAAAAACAATAATAATCGTTGCTTAAACGGTTTCTATAGCCAATCAATAACCTTCAATTATACTTAGATTCATTTGATACAATACACCGCACGACTGTCATATGTGTCCACAAAATGCAACGCGGTGTAACACTTCCTCGAATCTGAACAACGATGGATGAAGAACCCCCGCGGTTGTACCATTTCTCCGAGGCAGGCTGCGTGAAATATTCATTTTGATATTTAAATTACTTATAACCGAAATTACACATTGAATATAAAAATAGACTCGTTTGAAATGGTACGCTTGCTTGTTGTTTTGCGAACCACTCATGACGCGACAAAAACATGCTGCTCCGAATAGAAAAATCGATGCATCTGCCAGGGACGACCCATATGTTTACGTTGCGGAGCGACATCTACGATTTGCAAGTGGTTACACGAAACTAAGCTAATCTGTCATGTTGTAGGGGGGCTGGTGCAACCACTACTTAACCATTACTTAGTTTAAAGTTGTATACGCATTGCCTATGAAGCGTTTATCTAATTAAAAATGTTACTTGGGGTTTTTCATTTTAGTACAAAACGGATCAACCGGATTGCTAAACGCAAACACAAACGTATTCATTCTGGGTTGCACTTTAGCGTTGGTAGAACCAACTAACAAATCTGTTTGTTTTCGTAGCTGTCATAATGAAACTACCAACACAATAGTAAATACAAACGGATGTCAGTCGAATTTAACTGATTAATTCTCGAAAAAATTAATTAAAATTTTAGTTTCTTCAACCATCGTAGGTAGTCAAATCAAACTAATATGATGTTTGTGCCCAATTCAACGTGAAGTTGAATGAAATTAGATCATGTTTGCGTTTACCAATCTCTTTACTCAGTGAAAATGAGTGACAATGTGCTCAGCAATGGGTACTTTCCCGTAACAGTGTCGATAATGTCAAGTGTGTAAGCACGCAGCCACCGTTGAACGGCGCTTGCCTTTCCCTTTAGAAACGTCCATCTGACACGTTCGTAAAAGAAAACGAACAAAACGGCAATCAAAACAATCCTTTCTGCCGTGGCGAATGGTTGTGTTTTTGCCGATTTCGTACCTCTTCGTCGTCATCTGTCTGTGATTGTTCCTACATTGAGTTCTCGGTGTTTTTCGGGTATTCGATTTTCGTGCGCGATAAGGTGTGTAGTAATTATTATTTTCTTTTTGTCTGAGATCTGTGTGCAAGAGAAAAAAAAGTACCATTATTAAAGTTGAACGTTTGCTTATTCCCCCCGGCCAAGATCAACTCAAGTTCTCAAGATGGAAGTCGATGGAAATACTGGTTTAGCTCGATCATTGAAAGAGCAGGTAGGTGATGGGTTGGGATATTTCATCTGATGATTAGCCAAATTCTAATTGGTGGCGTTGGATAATGCAGAAGCAATGCTGGCATCATCTCGGTATTATCTAATATAAGTTGGAATCTCTCAAACTGAAGAAAAATGAAGTTTCATGAAAAACGAAGGACTTTGGAATCGCTGATTATCTCGAAGCACCGTTGAATAGGCTATAATCTCGTTTGCTAATTGCTGTTGATATCTGCCGGTGCAAATGTTTAAAATTTGCGTGTTTTTATTGTTATTTTTCGTTATCAGGGCGTTGAGTATGTGTTCGGCATCGTCGGTATTCCGGTTGGTAGGTGTCTATCGATGTGATGCAGGCCGAGGACTCAAATACATCGGTATGAGAAACGAACAATCTGCTTGTTATGCTGCTCAGGTGAGATAACAATTCGTTGGTATGAGTAAGGAAGAAAAGTTGTTTCCCATCTGTTGGAACCTAATTGTATGGTTTGTAATCCTAATCCCTTCGCTGTTATTCTTTCGACATTACTGGATTAATATCTCGAAAGAGCAATCGTTCAATCAATACTAAGAATAGTGTTTACAGCTGAAAACTGAAATGATCGACTAGCGAAATCGTTGTTTCTCTAATTTTCTTCGATATGTGATTTTGGCGTTCTTGAAAAGACTGCGCAGACTGTTACAAAGATAAATTTGTTGCTTGTTTCTCGCCAACCGAAGGTAATTCCTGTGATTCGAAAACGCCAACATGTAGGAGGAGTTATGTCCCAAACACAATGTATGTGGAATCGGAACGGCAGCAGCAAGTTTGTTAGATGTTGCAAATGACTACGATATGTCCAATTAGAATCGGCTTGGATCCAGCCTATGGCCTGCTTTCCGACTAGCAGGCTTGCTCCGATCGGGCTTTTCCCCTGCCATTGCCTTTATCCCTTCTTCGTGATGT